>CAUYRT010005508.1:0-41961 GCA_963574885.1 Lepilemur ruficaudatus
ATAGAAAAGGGGTACATGGATCTCATGAGGAGGTAGCTTTGAGTGGCTTCCTTAGGTCAGAGACAGATGGGATGGTTTCCAGGGCAGCCAGAGAGCTCCTAGTCCACTTAACATAAGAATAGTGTCAAGCAGCTTCTAGCCTTAAGTTAGAGACATTTCCCCTTCAGAGAAAATTTGTGTAATTCTAAAACTTGAGTGAAGCATAGATGAGGCATGAAGGAGAATTTTAAGATCCAGAAAGAGAACCTATATGTCTGGATAGTCAGCCTTTGCAAGAGAAAGTGAATTCTTAGTGACAATCTGGTATAAATTCTTGATGCTGAGTACAGAACTAAGGCCTGCATTGAGATAAGTCAAGATTTTCTCCATTAGAAATCTGGATTTTTATCCACAGGAGGTCATGAGAGGAATGTGTCTAGTTATATCAACTCTGGACAACTGGTTCCTGGTTTCATCTGGAAAGTGAGTTCCTAGACTCGAAGTTGCATTCATGGCTGGCATGGACACTCATTTGTATATGCAAGAATTGGCTTGCTCTATTCAAAATCCACTAAGTTACATACAGCTAGTATGGAAAGAAGGAAACTTAAGCATTAACACTGCTGTTGAGAAAAGTCTTTCTAGGGTGACAGTCTTTCTAAAGAATCTCTAAAGCTTTAAAATGTAGTAAAAGGCCTTAAGTTAGAGATGGTTCCATAACAGCACTTTCTTACAAGTTTTGAGTAGAACAAGTTAAATGGCATCTGAAGAAATGGATGCAATTTGAAGCTTGGCTAAGAAAAGTGATAAGAACACTCATTAGAGAGTTTTTATTCCCCTCGAAAACGTTAGGTGGGAGCAGGGTGTAAGATGGGCACATGTGTTGTCTTAGCCAACACCTTAAGTTCAACACAGGCCCACAGGGAACGCCGTTTAGATTGCAGCCCCCAGTCCAGTGAACTTGATCGTCTGGAGACAACGAATATGACCCTGGATAAGAAGTTGCTCTCCCTATCCCACCCGCCTAAGTGCCCAGAGCTAATACACACATTGTTACCAGGTCTACCTGCCCCTTTTCTAATACCCAAGTGGGGACTATTCCAAACTGACAGAGGTACAAATGCCAGGCTTTTCAGGCAATGACATTTTCTGCCCTTACGTCCCTCACAAAGGCCACTAAAATATAGCTTTCCCCGGACAATGACTTTGGTTCTTTCACTTATTGCTACTGCCAGACACTGGTTCACAGCATTAGGGAAGCTAGCAGGAGATTTTGGTTAGTGTCTATTATATCTGCTTTTCTCTGATTCAGAATCACATGTAAAACCACCCCCCCCTTTGGCTTTTTCATGCCCAAATGCCACTGAGAGTGGCTAAGCCACACACCTGAGACTGGTATCTGGAGAGAGGTGAACCTTCAAAACTTGGCATGGGGAGCGTTGAGTATGATGAGAAATATTCCATATGACAAAAGCTACCACAAAACCAGGACCAATGCACAAAGCTGCCTGGATGCCTAGGAAGCAGACCACCCTCCTAGGAGAAAGCCATATGCGCCCTGAAGGTGGGCCTGGAGTCTGGTCATACTGGAGCTGACATCCCTATGTTGGTATTTATCCACTGGTCAACGTGTCTATGAATTTCTAGGATTCTATTGACTCCAATTAGAATGGATACAATTTCTTGTAACAGCCAGATAACAAGCTTCTTTTGAAGCAAGAGCCATTTTTCTTCTTTCCCTCTTCTAAGGAAGTCTATTTGGAATGTATTCCAGAGCATAAAACAACCAATCCTGTTGTAGCCATCACCTCTGTCCCAAGCCTTTCTGCCCTAACAGTAAGGCCCGGAATGGGAGGCTTGCCCTATAATCCAGGGCTTCTGGTCACAACACCCAACACCTTCCCTACCTGCATCCTTCATCAAGACACCTGGTAAATTAGAAAAACTGTCAATTTTCAATTTGGATTTTCAGGATTTTTTATTTTCCCCTTCATGTGTTAATAAGATTTCCCCTTTAGTATATGGATCAGAGATAAGATTTGATGGCCTCATGAATGTAGATAACCTGAACACCTTGTATTGTCTTCTCCTCAAAAGGGGAAAACCCCATTGAAGGCCATGTCCATGCTTTGAGTGGCCTTTGGACAGGTCAGTTTCTAAGTCTTTTCACACTATGACAATGACTTGTCTTCATGGTCCTGCCAGAGGGCAGAGCACCTACGGATTATCCTATTTCTTCACTCCTGGTTGTTCTGGTCCAGCTGCTATATTCTATTTTTTACCTCCATTTAAGAGGTATCCTATTATTCGTTATATTCCCACTTCCTAGGTGGGCACACCTCAAAGTAGGACCAAGAATCTACCACCCATGGGTTCATAATAGTTGCTGTTGTAGTTGAAGGTATGATCACTGTTTGTAGGCATCAGGTTCCTTCCTTCTCAGGAGGCTGTGGTCCCCACGTGGCCTTGGAAGCCCAATCTAGCACAGTCAACAGGTTTAAAGAATTACTGTAGGCTCGTCTCCATCTCTAGTTGACACCAGAGATCCTCAGTATAAGGTCCTGAACACAGAACATTCTGAAGCTATTTGTAGAAGTGTGTTAGAATGAATATAGTTGGGATCCCAAACACAGAAGCTTAGTTTGTTAGACTAGGTCATGTCACATTATAGCTAGATTCACTGTAAATGTTTACACTTATTCTTTAAGAGTCAATATAGTTGAAGCAATTTTTTAAGTATCTCTACTTCTGGTATAATCCCCAGCTCAACTTACTCAAGTAACAGTTCCAACTTGGATTTGGGATCAAAATTCTGGTAAGTATCCTTTTATAACAAGATCGCCAGCAACCCCAGATCGCTAAGACCCAGGACTAGGGGAAGGAAGTTAATGCAAGGATCATATATAAATGGATGTTTTACATGTCTGGGAGAGTGGTTAAAGGAGTCTGGCATTTAGACACTCACTTTGTCTAGGGTTTGAGTGATTAACTATGAATGGTCAGGACCAGCAATAAGAAGTTTTCCAGCAGTAACTGAAGAGCAAGTTGTTCAAAACACGCTTCTCTTTAGGGCAATGGAGAAAGAATTCAACACTATACTTGAAAGTAATTCTGGGAAAAGTCAATAGAGCCCTGAGATGATAAAAAGGACAGACACAAAGGCTGAGGAACATAGAACTGAAGTTGTGTATAATTGAGCCAAATGGATCATGTTTAGTCTTTGTCTATACAAGTGAAACCCAACAGCTGGACAATATAGGTAAAACTAAAAGGTCTCTGAAAGAACAAAGGGATGCATTTTCTGGTAAGTATCTGGGGATAAGTGATACTTACCTAATCAAATGGAAATATCCTAGAGATTCTGAATGGAGCCATCGTATGAAGATATATACTGAAGCCTTTTTTTCTGAGAGACTTAGAGATTATACTAGCAGGAAATAGCACACACTAAAAGACACAAAAGCTTGAGGATGCAGGAAAATATGCAAATGAGTATTTCTGAAGGAAAGGGTCAGAGTGAAACTGACTAAATAGAAGTTTGAGCTGACTTGAGAGGGTTGTTTGGAAGAGCAATCTAGGCAGGACTGATAAGATACCTACATGTCTTGGTTTTCAAAGATTCCTTAGACTTCAACATTTAATGATGTTTGATGAAATAGACTAACAAAGTTTTAGACATAAATATGCCATCTCATTTCCCCTCTCCCCACCCCCCAAAAAAGAAACACTGCCCTGATGTTACTGCCCTTCCCATATATGTGCCAATTCTGTGTGTTTACATTTGAGTTTGTATGGTATCACTTAAATGCAAATGATGTATGTTGCAGAGATTTTTACGGTTTTTCCTCAAAGTTTATCATGTTGAGTTGGAGAGATCTTGTGACCTGATTATGCTAGAGCTCTAGTTCTTTAGTGAGCTAGAATCAAGTTTGGTTTTCTTCCACCCCACCCATAAAAATGAAGCCATTCATGCTTTTATTTTGTCCCCTAGGTCCAATAGGGATCAAATGCAGATATGAGCTGGAGAGCACATCTTGAACACAGGTCTCAGATATTCCTACAGATAAAGCCTTAAGAACACTTAACCAAGAACCAGCAGAAGAATCAGGCCCAGTAGAACTACAGGTATTGAGGTAGAAAATGACAGAAGTATAACTTCAGAAACATACTCAAGGATACCAGACATGTTTGCTGAGAGCCAAATTCACTTCTTGAAGTAGGTTAGCACTGTACTCAGGTACCAACTTTACAATTACACATGTCTTAGAGCATGATTCTCAGTGGGGGTGGTATAGCCACTAGTTTTAGGACACGGAGGCATGTGCTATCTTCAGAATGACTGAAGAGTGGCATGATCATGTACAGACATACCTCATTTTATCATGCTTTATTATGCTTTGCAGATACTGTTGTTTTTATCAAGTTCATGGCAACCCTGGGTAAGGCAAGCCTATTGGTGCCATTGGTTCCAACAGCTTGTGTTTGCTTCATGTTTGTCACATGTTAATTATTCTGGCAATATTTCAAACATCTGTTATGGTGATCTGATCAGTGATCTGTTACTGGAATTATTTTGGAGGACCACAAACCATGTCATGACAACAAGCTTAAGTGTTGTATGTTCTGACTGCTCCAATGACCAGCCCTTCCTGTTTATCATCCTTAGGCCTCCTTGTTTCCAAAGAAACTGTTGAAATTAAGCTAATTAGTGATCTTACAGTAGCCTGTAAGTGTTCACATAAAAGGAAACATAACATGTCTCACTTTAATTATTTCTAGCTTTTGACTTAAACTGAGGATGACACATCAAAAAGCCAAAATAGGCTGAAAACTAGGCCTTTTGCACCAAACAGTTAAAGTTGTAAACGTAAAGGCAATGTTCTTGAAGGAAAAGTGCTACTCTAGTGAAGAGGTGAATGAGAAAGCAGAACAGCCTTATTGCTGATACTGAGGAGTTTTAATGGTCTGAATAGAAGATCACACCAGCCACAACATTCCCTTAACTGGACGCCTAATTCCAGGCTAGGCCCTAACTCTCTTCAGTTCTGTGAGGGCTGAGAGAGGTGAGGAAGCTGCAACATTACAATCTAGCAGAGGTTGGTTAGTGAGGTTTAAGAAAAGAAGCCATCTCTCCATAACATGAGGGCAAAGTAAAGCAGCAAGTTATTCAGAAGATCTAGCTAAGGGAATTAAGAGGTGGCTATATTAAACAGGTTGTATGTAGATGAGATAGCCTTCTATGCCTGGAGTTTGAGGGTTTTTTAATTATGAAAGGGTACTGGATTTTGTTGAGTGCTTTTTCTGCATCTATGGAGATATGGTCTTTGTTTTTGCTTCTGTTTATGTGGTGAATCACATTTATTGATTTGCATATGTTAAACAATCCTTGTATCCCTGGGATGAAGCCCACCTGGTCATAGTGGATAACTGGCATTCCTGGGGCAGGCGACTTGTTGGGTACAGGAGAGTCCTAGGGCTGTTAGTCAAGCTGAAGAGAATGAGCTGCGGTGAGTTCATGAAGCAGGTGGTGTCAAGGGAACTTGAGACAGTTCGTATAATCTGTCCAATACAAGTCTGTCACTGGACAGTAAAGAATAACCAGAAATCTTTATTTCTCCACATTGGCTGCCAGTGTCAATTTTAGGATACCTTCTCCTGCCTCAAATTACCAGAAGGTCTCCAAGGCCTAGAGCACCTTGGGTACACTGAGTCCTGTCCCTTTGGCTTTGAGACCTGTCATAGGTGGCCTAAAGGCCACCTGGCAATTGGATTTGTGGCAGAATGAAGTGGACAACACACGTGTTTACTGCATGTCTGCTCATTTCCTGCAAATGGAGCATGGCACTGATGGGAAGGTCATGACCCATCTCCACATTCTCCATCCACTGAGTACTTGCCGTCTCTCAAAGTCGATTTAAGACTGGAACAGTAAATCCAGTGAACATGATACTTTGAGAAATGTAGATAGCTCTAGAGTTATGGCTACAAAAGGGACTTTCACATTTCGGTGAAATGGGCCCAAGTCAACCTGAAGTGAATGGTCAATAGATAAAACATGACACATACCATCTTTGGAATTGGGATAACTAGAAATATCCAAGCACTGGCCTGATGTGCCCAGCCCTGGGAGGACATGCTAGCTCAGAGCCTGTGGATGTGGCCTGGGGCTAAATGGATACCATCAGCATGACACTTCTAGCTTACTGTAACCATCCAAAATACACCATAGGATGGTTGAGACTTACGTTGTATTTCCTGACCAGATCTATACCTCACCTCTCCAGCCAGCCCAGATGAGAGGGTGGGACATTCTGAAGCAAAGTACCATGAGTCACAGGGCTATTAACAGCTGGCCTGAGCGACCACCAG
The DNA here is from genome assembly GCA_963574885.1 of Lepilemur ruficaudatus. NCBI lineage: Eukaryota > Metazoa > Chordata > Mammalia > Primates > Lepilemuridae > Lepilemur > Lepilemur ruficaudatus. Next base: position 6,349 of record CAUYRT010005508.1, read on the forward strand.
AAATACTGCATTGGAAAGTACAAAGGCTTTGGGAGTCTGATCCAGGTTCAAGACCAAATTTGCTTCTAAGTGATCTTGGGTAGTTCACTTAACCACACCCCCCCCAGGATCTCAGTTTTAGTACCTGGAAAATGAATTGTCGGAGTCTTCTACATCTTTAAGAAGGATTTTAGATCTCTTTACTGTTTGATTAAGGTGCCTTGGTCTTTGGCTTCATTTCTCAGGAAGCCAGCCTGACAGTCTTGTCAAAGTGACTCAGTCAAGAAACACCCACAGGGGAAACCTGTGAGGACCTGAGGGGAGCAGGATGGGTTCAAAGATGTTAACTGAAGTTAAATCTCAGCCTTCCTTCTATGAAGAGCACTGGCATATGAACAACAGAGTTGCCCCACCTTGAGGAGAGGGCATTTATATGTTTGTATCCCTTTACTGGCTGTGGGCTTCCCTAAGGAGGGTGAGTAACCTCTTAGGCATCTATGGAAGAGGTGGAAGTTATCTGTCAAAGGAGGCTGCTATGACCCCTAAGCAGTGAACACAGCAGGTAGACGGTGATACCAGCAAAGAAGATCTGGGTAAGATACCACCATCATTTCCTCTAGTCTGCAGTTCAGCTCTAACTTCTCATATGAAGTTTACCCAATTCAGGCAGAGTTCCTTTAGGATCGTGGTTGGTCATGATTTCTGGAGAAACTTGTCAGGGGAATACTTATGGGATGAACAAGAGCCTCCACTGCTATGGCTGGTCCAAAAGACATTACTTGTTTGGTTCCTTTGCCACCCATTCTAGAGTCTTCGTCCCCTTGGCTAAGCAATTCTACTTATCTAGGTGGGTGTGAATGGATGACCTGCCTCTCTGAAGAGGCCATGGTTGCTGTACTTGACCATGTAGAGTGACAGTGGCCATGACAGCACCAAGAGATGCCACAGTGAGTTACCTGGGTGCCATTCTTCTCTGCCTTTATCAGGAGGCAGTTCTCTCCTCATGAGCAGTAGCTTCTAACATAATTCCTTTCTTTGCCTGTGGCTGTTTAGGCACATGAAATCGAAGTGACCAGGCAGCAGTCATAGTATGAAAAATTAGTGGGACTCCGCGTCCCCTTAGTGGAAGCATCCCATGTGGGAACTAGGACCTCCTAACACAAAGCCTGAAGTTACAGAGAATCACAAGTTCCCAAATGGGTCACTGGGAATGATGGTGAGAAGGTCATTCCTACTTCCAACCTCTCAATTCCCAGACTCTTGTTTTACTAGTGGGAACCTAGTACCACGTAGCAGCTGTTGGTTAAAGCTGTATTCTATATCCAGAATGGTATATCCTGCTTGTAAATATCTTGACCTGGCATTCCAGCTGTACCTTTGAGACATTTTGCTACTCTATCAGGCCAGCAGCATCTGGATGATGTGTTATATGGTAGGATCCGTTGGTCTAAAAGCATATGTGATATGGATTTGACCTTCAGTCCTGGTGTCAAATGCCTTAGAGGTCAGGTTCCCCAAGTCCAGCCATTCCCATGCAAGTGATTCCCTGAAGGAATACTTTCAAGAGAAATCTACCAGTCACGATAACATCTTACATTAGGGGCACTTAAAACATGTTAAGTACTAAAGTGATGAACAGTTTCTAGAGAAACTAACCTGTAATGAAGTTTCTCAAAGATGGTCTATTTGAAGTACTCAGGAGTACTTTTTAGAAACAGATTTTTGGGCTCTGCTCCAGAGTCTTTAGGGCTTAAAAGTATACATTTTTAAGCACCCCCTAAAATTATACAATAAAATGTGAAAGTCACTTGACTAGGAAGCAGGTAATTTATACCTCTCCTTTTAGTGATAGCTGAGGAAGTGGATTATGGCCTCCTTAAATCCCACTGTTAATAGCAGTCAGAATCTGCACTTAACTTTTAGGGAAGTTCTTCTCACCTCACACCATTGACATTTGGGACCAGACAATCCTAAGGGGGCTATCCCACGCATTGTAAGAGGCTTAGCCGCATCCCTGGCCTATGTTCACTAGAGTTAGTCATCTCTCTCCAAGTGTGACAAAGATCTCTAGTCATTGTCATGTGTCCCTTGGGGGAGCAAAATTGCCATGTATATCTCCACCGTGTTTGAAAACCACCATTCCAGGGTATGGTATCTAAATCCTGGCTTTACTATTTATTAGTTGTATGACCTTAAGGAAATAACTTGATGAATCCTCATAACATATGAAACACATGGTAAGAGTGTGTTTAAGTCATAGCTTAAAAAGGGGTGGACTGTACTTCCCACCATATCCTCAGATTCCTCCTCCCTGCAGGCCATGGCACATGAGTATGCCACCTGAGATGAGACAGGTTACATGCTGTGCCAGTACTGCTCAAGAACCCTACCTCCCTTTAACTAGATTCTACTACCCACATGACCTTCATAAGTGAAACTATTGAGTCAGTATGGGTAGTATTAATATTTCTTCAAATATAAGATGGAAATAGCACAAGGCAGATGTTGTCTGTGTCCCTTCTATTCTTCAGATTTACTATTCCGTTCTCTACTCCACCTTCCAGTGTCTGCATCTCTGCTATTTCCAGAAGCCACTCTGCTGCCACATGCATGGCAGGCTGGAAGTGCTAAAGGATGACCGCTACTCAGAAACAGTCCTTAGCCAATGATGGATGAGTGTTGGGATAAGAATGCCCCAGCTCCTTTGCTTCTCAGCTGGGATAACCCTGAGGGGTGTGTGCTACACCATTTCTTCTGAGTTTATGCTCTGGACACCACAGTGGTAGCTGACAGTGTACTCATGGACTATTCTCTATAGTACTCAATTCCCCCACCAGTGTCTCCTGTACCTCCCCAATAAACTACTTGACAAATTCATCTCTCAAATCTTGGTTTGTCTCAGGACCTGCATCTGGGTGATCCCAATGACACTGAGTCTCAAAAAAGCTAACGTTTGTAAGGCATCTAAGTTCATTGTCTTTTGGAGCTCACCCCAGAAGAAAAACCTCATGGGAGAAAGAATATTCAACTAATGCTTTGAGTCATGCTATTAATGTATTTCAAGGGACAGGATCTTGCTTTGTTGTCCAGGCTGGAGCACAGTGACTATTCACAGGTGCAATCCTAGTGTTCAAGTGATGTTCCTGCCTCAGCCTCCGGAGTAGCTAGGACTACGGGCACCTGCCACTGTGCCTGGCTAAGAATATGTACCTTGAATACAATTGTTTCTCAGTATATGCTGGGATTAGGTTCTATGACCCCTGTGTGTACCCAAATCCAGCATACTCAAGTCCCACAGTCAGCCCCACGGAAACCACATAGAGAGTCAGCTCCCCATACACGCAGGGTTCAAGTCCCAAGGACACTATTTTCAATCCCCATTCAGTGGAAGAAAATCTGCATATAAGTGAACCTGTGCAGTTCAAACATGTCTTATTCAAGAGTCAACGGTACTTTGAAGTACACCTGACCATGCCTTGGCATTTGGTTGCTAGTGAGAAGGTACCATACTGAGGGCAGTTGAGACTTGACAGTGTTGCCAGCTCTATCCCACAGAATGTGTCAGCCCAACAGGACTCTGGAAACTTCACCATGAACTGCCATTGCATAGCCCACGAAGAACATGACAGACACTCTTGAAAATCAAGTTCCATGAATTTTGTTAAAATGTAAAACAGTTGAAGACTTATCAGCCTAAACACAGAAAAGCCTTTACCAGATGAATTACATCAGATTCTGTAAACTCTGTATTTGTTTGGCAGGATTACTGCTTACAACGAGAAATATGATTTGCAAGGATACACAGATGACACATACCCAACACACAGCCACACAGCGTATGCATGAACACGGCCCTGTCCTATGCCTTCCGTATAGTGCTCATGAACTCATTAGATGCGGAGTTAAGCAGCAATTACCTCCAACATCTCAGGCTGCCATTTTCCTGTTTCCTGGGAGCTTGAAGTGAAATAAAGCACATCCCTTGTCCTTTTCTCCCTAGCATATTCACAAAGACAGACCCTGGAGGGCAGCCAAGTGACACAGTGGTATAAGGCAATCAGCCCTTTTGATTAGGTGCGGGCAGAGCAGATATTTTACTAGAAGATAAGCGTCCTGTAGTTCAGGCGGTTTTAGTCATTGCCTAAGGAGACTTACAAAGATGCTAGCCTAGCATACAAGGCACTCTTCTCAGATGATCTGGGAATGAATCAGAGGGCTTGAGAAGAAAACAACTTACACAATTTTGCCAGCCTCCCATTTTCATGGAGCATTATTAAAATCAAGGAGGGAAGAAATTGGAATTAAATCCATCTGAGACCTGCTGCCGATAGGAAAAAGGCAAACCTAGGTAGGTCCACAGGAAGTTCAAGGCTGGAGGAAAAGCCCTCCACTGGAGACTACAGAGCAATTGTGGGGTTATCATGCTAATAACTAAAGGCTTACTCTGTGCCAGGCTCTGGGCTGAGCATGTTACTCCTTAGGTTCAGGCTTGTATGATTTTAAGGAGAATTCAAGTTCAGGGGACTTTAGTAGCTTGCCCACAGCTACTGTAATCAGACCTGTATTCAAACTTGATTTTGCCAGAGTGCCAAGCTCTGAACTTGTGCCGAGACAGGTTGTTCACATTTTTAGGTGTTTTTGACAAGTCTTCTAAGGGATCCTGGTGTTTCTAAAAACATATGTAACCCGCTAGGAGGAAGTTGGGTGTCTCTTTCCCCCTGGATACTCAAAAAAAAAAAAAAAATATCAACGAATGCAAAAGATGCAGGAGGAAAACAAGAGGACTTGTTGGTTAAAAAAGTCCAGTTCTGAAACAGCGAAACTTTGTGGCAATTTTTGTTCATCCCAAAATAGATTAAGTTGCTTCATTACATGTAATATTGCTTCAATGTTTTCTCATTAAGAAAATCCAATTCTGAGATTTAAAAAGAAAGCACAGAGTTTGATCTAAAGTAGCACTATTAACCTTAAGACATTACTAAGTTATGTGTACAGTACAGGTTGCAAACGGTGAATTAAAGCAAAATGAAGATCTTTGTGTAACTACATGTCCCACATAGTTTGAGACACATTACCAGCAGCCTAGAAGGTCCCCTTCACGTACTCCTCATAGATCACTACCTTCTCCCCTTCCCCTTACCTAGAATCATTATCCTGGTTTCTAATCTTTTGTTTAGTTTTGCCTGAGTGTTAGTTTTGTGTAAGGAAAATTATGCCTTTGCTCAACATTGCTTGATTTGGGTTGTTCCGTGTAGTTATATTTGATGTTGTATAATATGATTATATTTTTGGTTATATTTAGCAAATAAAAATTCAGCATACCTAGTTGAATACGAATTTTGGACAATTTTTTAGTGTACATGTGTTCCATGTGTTCAACTTGTTAATAGTAAAAATGTGTACTGAAAGTGTTTACCTGGAATTTAAATGGACATTCTGTATTTTATCTGGCAAACTTAATTTTATGACATAAGATAGTTAATATTCCATTTTTGGAATCTCGGATTGTTTCCAGAGTTTGCTATTACCTATATGCTAAGAATGTTCTTATCTATGTCTTTTCACTGTTAACATCTTAAATATATGAATAGGTTTAATAAAGATGCTGTCAAGTCATAGTATCAATTTTAGATGTTCTAGATATTACAGTTTTAGTATGTTCACCCAATATTTAATGATTTCCAGTTTTGGTTTAGATATTGCGATTCTGTTGTAGAGAACTACTCTAGTCTAGAAAATGCTAGAGAAGTGAACAAAATACAGTATGAATAGTTGCAGAACAAGCAAGATAGCATTTGATTTGCTTCAGGCTCCATTGTCTAGAGAACATAAGCACACGTGTTGAGGTGCAATCCCAAGGAAGAATGGAGGGTAAAGGGAGTGGGAAGGGAAGAAGGGAAGGCAAATAAAAAGATGGGGCATCACTGAGCTGGCCACGACTTCAAGAAAACTTTACGGATGGATGCTTAATCATAGGCAAGGTCTTGCAAAAGGCACATGGACCTAACAAATTTGGAGTTGTTCCTGTTCTTGTCCTACCACTCAGTGTGTCTTGTGGGGTGTGAACTCCCCACACTTCCAGCTTTGGATACTTTAGCCCTGCTGTTAGGATGGATGTTGAGGAAGCCTGAAGCCCTGTGGTCACAATCCAGTGAGATCTGGCCGATGGAGCTGCTCACCACCCCAGGAGAGGCGAGGTAGAGGTCTTGCAGAATGCCAACCCTTGCCTGAGGGGGAAAGCAGAGACAACCAACCATGATAGGTTAGTAGCTGTGATGCTCCCATGGCTTACACTCAGTGTAAAGCTCTGACTGTGGATACCCCACACCTGGGGGCAAAAATCAGTGTCCAGGGCTCAGAACAGATGATGGCTGAACTAACTGGAGTGGCACATAAGTTAGCCAAATCTAGGAAGGGTGTGTTATCCGGGGAGTGCAGTTGTGATTTTGAAGGGGAACATGGAATGGGAAGAAAACAAATCAAGCCAGATACCAATTGTGGCCATATAGTTATACAAGTAGGAGCCAATCGTAATCACAAGAGACAAGATAGCATTTGATTTGCTGATTTGCTGAACTGCCATAATCTTGAATGTTAAAATCCTTAAAGCTCAAAATTCCTAAAGTCCCCCAAGCCACAATCCTAGAAGATCAAAATCTTGAATTCTAGAAAAAGTTTAGGAATTATTTGAGATAGTTACACTTTTAGGGGGATTTGGAAAAAAAGAACATGTTTCATATGTCACTTTATAAAACAGGCAATATAGAATTAAATTCAGGTATACTAACAGTTACATAGGTATAATGAGTATGAGTATACAAACAGTATTCAGAAATAGGTCAAAAGGTATATAAATACATATCAGTATTTATGGTTGGTAATTGCATGCACCCAGGTTTGTAATTCCTGTCATCTGAAATACTGTGATGAACAAATCTTTTGATGAGTTCGAAGGCAGCAATGAGTCACCACCACACATGCAATCACCAAAAGAGCCAAGTTTCACAGTCGCATACATAAGACATCTTTGTTCATTGATGAAGTTTCAATGTTTTTACATACATGCAGTGTTTACAAAGTCCATGTTGTAATGCTACAAAGAATATAGGAGTGCAGACAAGACATTGGTTTCAATTCTTTTGTATATATTCAAAATTAGGATCGTTAGATCATATGGTGGTTTAGTTTTGAGGAATCTCTATGCTGTTTCCAATATGGCTGTATTTACATTTTCAGAATGAATAAGGGTTCTTCTTTCTCTACATCCCAGCCAACAATTATCTTCCATCTTTTTGGTAACAGCCATTCTAACAGGTGTGAGGTGATCTCACTGTGCTTTTAATTAGCATTTCCCCGATAGTGACATTGGGCATTCTCATATCTATTGACCATTTGCATGTCTTGAGAGAATCTTCAGTTTCTTTGCCCATTTTAAGCAGGGTTATTTTGTTTTCTTGTTATTTAATAGTTTCAAGCTTCTTGTAGTTTGGATATTGAATAGTTTCAAGCTTCTTGTAGTTTGGATATTTGGAATTTGCCAATAATTCTAATCTGAGTTGTCTGTTTGCACTATTGTTTCCTTTGCTGGGCAGAAGTTTTTTAGGCTGATGCAATCCTACTTGTCTACCTAAAATTAATACCTGGATCAATTGTCATGAAGTTTTCTTTTTATGTCCTGTTAGTAGTTTTAGGGTTTCAGGTCTAAGTCTTTAATCCATCTTGAGTTAATTCTTGTACAAAGGGTGAGATAAGGGTTGAATTTTCTTCTTCTGCATGTGCATAGCCAATTTTTCCACCACTATTTGTTGAAAAGACAACTGTCCTTTCCCCACTGTGTGCTCTTGGCACCTTTAATAGAATTGAATTGACTGCTGATGTATGGATATCAGGGCCCTCCTATTCCATTGGGTCAACACATCTGTGTTTGTGCCAGTACCATGCTGTTTTGATTATTTATAGCTTTTTAATGTATTTGGGAAGCAAATATGATGCCTCCAACTTTTGTTCTCTCCCCCTCAGTACTACTTTGGCTATTTGGAGTCTTTTGTGGTTCCATATGAGTTTAAGGAGTTTTTGTATTCCTGTGAAGAATGACATTGGAATTTTGATAGAAATTGCATTGAATCTAGATTTTGGTACTGTGGACATTTCATAATTCTTCCAATCCATGAATTCAGAATCTTTCTTCATTTGTGTCTTCAATTTTTTTTTAAATAAGTGTTTTATAGCTTTCAGTAGGCAGGCCTTTCACCTCCTTGGTTAGATTTACGCCTAAGTAACTCTAAATACATTGTAAAAAGGTTCCCCCTCCCTCAGGAAGTTGAGTACATATACATTTACAGGTATTATGTCCTCCTGATGAAGTGACCCCTTAAATCACTATGATCACCTTTGGTTTTTGGTCTAAAGTCTAATTTGTCCGACAAACATAGCCAACTCATCTTTTCTTTTGTTTTCATTTTCAAGGAATTTTTCCATTCTTCACTTTAAGTCTGAGTGTCCCTTACAGTGAAGAGAGGGTCTTGTAGGCAGCATATAGTTGGGTCTTTAAAAATCTACTTAGCCACTCTATCCCTTTTCAATTAGAGAATTTGATCTATTTACATTCAAAGTAGTTGATGTAGTGGCCACTGGGTCATCTCTCAGCCATGCTTGAACAAAGCAGTTCTCAGAACACCTGTTCTCACACGGATTGTTTCTTGTTGATCGGCCTCAAGACACCTTGTGACTTGCAAATAAGCCAGGGTGACTTGACCCGCAAACGGGAAAGGGTAAAGGAGGAGACGCAATCGTCAACTCCCTGAGGCAGAGCGGTGAGAACCAGTCCATGCTGAGACAAAAACATTCTGGGAACAGAAAATAGTGGTGGGAAAAGTTGGGGTAGACTGGGATAGATGCCAAAAGAACAGTATTAAAAATAAAGACACTGCAGGAGAAAAGTGCTGCAGTCTTGTACCATCTTTGTGTGTCTGTCGTTTGTCTTCTGTGTTCACTTCTCCTCCCCAAGTGGGGCCACAACAATTGATAGGTAAGAACTTGCACCACTTTGTTAGTTGTTTTCTGGTTGTTTTGCAGATCCTTTGGTTCCTTTCTTTGTGGCTTAGTGGTTTTCTGTAGTAACGCTTTGAGCCTTACCTTTTGTGTATCTATTATATAGGCTTTTGCTTTGTGGTTATACTAAGGCATACATAACTGGCTGTTTTAAGCTAATTTTGCTTACATATACAAACTACACTTTGATTCCTGGATCACTTGTCTTTGATGTCACAACTCATCTTTTTATGGTTTGTATCTCTTAAATTAGTGGAGCTATTTTTAATAGTCTTTTAACCTTCATACTATAGACATAATTGATTTACCCACTGCTGTGACAGTATTAGTGTTTTGAATTTGAAGATGTACTTTTACAAGTGAGTTTTATTTTTTGTGTACTGTCTTCAGCTTGAAGAACTCCCATTTCTTATAAGAGGTAGAACAAGTGATGATAGAGGTTAGCAAACCAAAGCTGAGGGAAAATATCTCCCATTTTTTAAAAAAAACCCCACAGGATTGCTCAGTATAGCATTTTGGGTTGGCAGGTTTTTTGGGGGGGATTTTGCAGGTATCCCTCCTACTTTCTGGCCACAAAGTATCTGCTGAAAAATCCACTGGTAATCTTATTCAGGTGCCCTTGCATGTAACAAGTTGTTCTCTTACCATCTTCAAAATTCTGTCTTGAACTTTTGACTAGATTATAATTCATCTTGGTGTCACGGTCTCTTTGGATTCATTTTCCTCTGTGTCCTTTAGGCTTTCTGGATACAGATTTCTATTTTCTTTCCCAGGCTTAGGACTTTTTCTGCAATTGTTTCTTTAAATATGTTTTCTGTTCTAAATCTTTATTCTGGCATGCTGATTATGCATCTTGTTCTACTTGCTACTGTCCCATAAAATCCCCTAACCTATATTTTTAACTTTTTTGTTCTTCAGATTGGCTGACTTCCAGTGATCTTGGAGTTCACTGATCTTTTCTGCTTAATATACTCTGTTGAATCCCTATTTTCATTTATAGTATTCTTCAGCTCTATGGCTTGATACTTTTATGCTTTGAGATTCTCAGTTTATGCTTACATTGTTCTCTTGACCTCCATTAACATATTTTTGACTATTGCTTTGAATTCCCTGTCAGGTAAATCATATCTCCATTTAACTAGGGTAGTTTCTGGTGATTGTTCTTTATTTGGAACATGTTTCCTTGTTTCTTGATTTACTTGACTGATGATTTATGCAAGAAATAAAGACAACTGCCTCCACCAGTTTTGTCAGGCTGGCCTCATTTAGGAGAGGGATCTCACTAATCTGCCTGGCCAGAGATTTTAAGGTGCCTCTTGAAGAAGGGCTTAAGCAGTTTTGGGTGGCCTCCAAGAGATAAGATGTGCTATATCCTCAGTACCAGGAGACAAGTGAGTTAGAAGCCAGACCCTTTAATGTAATAAGATTGGGGTATTAGATATATGTCCTAACAATTTCCTTCTATCCTCATGGTAAGGCTGAGATCAGATGTTTACTTCCTGCTTCCTTTGCAGTAGGCTGGGGAGAGAATCTGTGCAAATGCCTGTACTCACATTCAGAGTTTCTCTGGTTTTGAAGCGACAGCCATTGGAATTAGGCTCATTATATGTCCACCTTTTCATTTTCTGTGATTTAGGAAGACTTGGGAATACAGAGCCCCATAAACTTCCAGAGTGAGGTGGTAAAAGAGGCAATCCCTCGAGTGAAAGCAATAGAAGTTGTGGCATCCAGCGTGTGGACAAAATGCTTTTAGGGAGGATGAATAGATCTGGACTTGTCACTGGGACAAACTGGAGATGAAGGCTCAGAAAATGCTAAGCTCTTATTTATACTGCCAGAGGTCTATTGTTTGCCCCTTTAGCTCCCTAATGCAAATTAGTTAGCATCAATTAGGTAAAGTCACCACTGGAAGTACTGTCATAAACTCCTTCTGGGGAGAGACAGGAAGCTGCACTTTAACCCCTTTCTCTGCACTGCTCCTGGAGGTGTAGCCCCTGGAAGTGTTTGTGTGCTCATTTGAAACCTCTTCATTCTATGGTCTAGGGAAGCTTGCATAAGCATAGTCTCCCTGCTCCCAGAGCTAGGAGGTTTAGGATGTAGTCCCCTGCTCAGGTGAGAGCTGTAGTAGGGCGTTCGGTATGTGGACAAACTACTCCCAGGAGGAAGTGATCAACCTAGAGCTATTGTTGAGACAAGCCAGTGGAGAGGGCCCAGGAAATTTCAAGCTCCTGCTCAGGCTACCAGGGATCTAGTGTCTGCCCTTTTAAATCTGATTTAGATTAGAAATTGTTACCAAAAAGCTTGTCATTTGTTCACAAGGCCACATAAGAATGAGGACAAGTAGTTAAGGAAATAGGACTTTATTACTTTACTGGGAAAGGAGAAAAAGTGGCAGACTATCATATCAAAATCCAAATTCTTGCACGTAAGCAGAAAATGTTTTCAAAGGGAAGGCCCTCGGTTCTAGGTTATTGATGCTAATCATCCGATTTCTGCTGAACACAAAGCCATGACCTTTGCCCACCTGGGAGGCCCCACCCAGACCTCTGCAGGGCCTGGGATGGAGTGGGCAGTTCAGCTGAGCTATCTCCTGTAACACAAAGATACAAAGACATTCCCCTGCCCCTCCCCCTCCCTGATCACCTGCTCCCAAGGCAGGGATGCAGGCCTCATTTCCCAAGAAGAGGGAAGTTTTAAGGAGAAAAAAATTTTTTGCTGTAAGTGTATGAATCTACTTAACTTCAAATTTGGTTGCTGGGATAATAGCAATAGTGAAAAACATACATGAATACTAACATTGTGTTCTACCACTGCTACATAGTTAAGTCTTTAAAATGTACATTTCAACAGCAGAAAATTTGTATAGCCAGTTCTAAGACATGGCAAGAAGTCAGCATAAGTCTAGAACACCTGATAGCAGTGTTTGAACAGGAGTTGAAATTGTTTTGCAAGTCTAATTCTCAATTTGAGGGAAACAGATTTAGGAGATAGAAGTCTCCAGAACAAGCAAAAACTGATTTGTATAGCACTGATCCCAAATTCCTCCCCGAGAACATGCATCATCACCCAAACAGCACTCTTTCTTGATACTTAGACATCGGGATCTCTGTTTTTCTAAGTGGTATCTACCATTGGCTCATGAGATGAAAGCTGTTCTATTCTTAGATTAACTTGTTCTTAAACCAATACTGATGTGGCATCCATGGAGATATGTGGGTGGCCTCCAGCCTTCATACCTTCAGGATCTACTGCCACATTCATGCCAAGGGCACATTCTCCCCAGGTTGCTCCCAGTCTAAGGTTTAGTTGTGCCCCACTACAGGGCTTTTCAGGAAATCTTTGCCAGGTCAACACGAGCTCGAGAGCAAAGACTAAGCTGTAGCTCAGTCTGAGGCTTTCTATTCAATGCTTCCTCGTTTTCCGTATCTCCTATGAGTCTGCATTACCATCTGAAGATTCTCCTACCTTCTTTCCCCCTTTATTTAAGGGACTTTCTCACATGCCCAATTCCATTTTAGTACTTTCTCAGGAAGACTTGGACACATTGATAGACCAGGAGTGGCAGAGTTAAGTATACAAAAGCTTATCCGTTTGGTGCCTGTGCTGATGTTCCTAGAACAAGATTTTCTAGGCTGGCAGAAACAGATCAGATAGGAAAGTACCTCCACTCCAGGAGGCAGATCTCTCTTCTGTCCCCACCAAGTACGAGTGTAAAGTAGCAAATACATTGAAGGCTTTTTGTCCTACCAGACCCTGCAAGAAATGATTAAGATTACCCAGCTGATCTCATTCCTTACCTGGACTTGACTGAAGACATGTTAAACTTATTCAACGGTCTTATGGGTCACTTCCTGTGCAGGTAAATGTTGGTGTATGTTCAACAGTTGGCCCACATCAAGCAACCCTATCAAAAAGTGGGCAAAGGACATGAACAGAAACTTTTCGAAAGACAGAATGGCCAACATATATGAAAAAATGCTCAGTATCTCTAATCATCAGGGAAATGCAAATCAAAACTGCAATGAGATATCACTTATCTCCAGTGAGAATGGCCTTTATCGAAAAGTCCCAAAACAATAAATGTTGGCATGGATATAGAGAGAAACACTCCTACACTGCTGGTGGGACTGCAAACTAGTGCAACCCCTGTGGAAAGCAATATGGAGATACCTGAAAGCGATACAAGTAGATCTACCATTTGATCCAGCAATCCCACTACTGGGCATCTACCCAAAAGAACAAAACACACTTGCACTCAAATGTTTATAGCAGCACAATTCACAATTGCAAAGTTGTGGAAACAACCCAAGTGCCCATCAATACATGAGTGGATTAATAAAATGTGTTATATGTATACCATGGAGTATTATTCAGCTATAAGAAGCAATGGTGATATAGCATCTCTTGTATTTTCCTGGATGGAGCTGAAACCCAGTCTACTAAGTGAAGTATCCCAAGAATGCATAGACAGGCACCATATGTACTCACCAGCAAATTGGTTTCACTGATCAACACCTAAGTGGACACATACGAACAACATTTATCAGGTGTCGGGCAGACGGGAGGGGGGAGGAGGGGATGGGTATATACATACATAATGAGTGCAATGTGCACCGTCTGGGGGATGGTCAGGCTTGAGGCTCTGACTCGAGGGCGGAGGGGGGCAAGGGCAATGTATGTAACCTTAACATTTGTACCCCCATAATATGCTGAAATAAAAAAAAATAAAATAAAATAAAAAAATAAATAAGGTACTGTTTAAGAAAAAATAGAATATTTGACAGAGATTGAAAGCTCTAAGGAGAAAGTTATAAACTGTCTTGAGAAGATTCAGGCTCACTAGAACAGAAGGAGCGGATGACATTTAGCAATTAACTCTCAGAAAATAAAGAAATGTGCAATAGCAAAAATGCTGATAGGTTTTGCATAAAACAGAATAATCTATTTTGGCCTTCAACAGCTGTTAACAGTTCCTTCAAAGTCACTAAATAGCAATCAGCTGAAAATGCCCCTTTCTATCATTTATGTGCCGCCTATGGGGTAAAAAGGGGAAAAAAGGTGAGTTTCACAGTGTATAGAGATTTGTTAGAGGAGCAAAAAAGAAATTTTTCTATAATGTCAAATTTTAATAAAAGATCTTAGAGAAAGCTTTGTAGGCATGGCTTTGGAACTTTCTTCTCCAAAGGTAAATGCACTTTCTGGATAATCCTATCCAGTGTATAAACCTTTTTATGAATCATCCCACAAGATGATCCTGTGAGATGAACATCCTGGACATTTATGAATGAGATGCTCTAATGGACAACTCAAATTCTCTTACTAAATATTTTATCTTATATAAAAGGAAATTCATTAAAACTATGTTAGGCATTCTTTTATTAGAGTAATGTTGGATGGTTGATATCAAAGAAGAGCTATACTCTAAATGATTTAAATTTTTTTATTGCTTTTTACAAGCCAAAAGTCATTATCAACTAGTTGAGTATTCCATTTAATCACAAATAAATATAGTACAACAACTACAAACATCACAAAGAAAGATCAAACCTCAGACAGAAGCCCATAAAAAGTTCCTCATTGTGAAAAGTTAATATACTCTAAAGAAGGTTTTTAAGGTATTTTGGGGAAAAAATTCTATTGCTGAAATAAAAATATTTTTTCAGCATGTGGCTTTGGGAATATTGCTCACAGGGTTAATCATGGATTTTAATAACCAAATGTGTTTGTTGCCTATAAATATGAATAAAAGCATACATTTACAATTATAATCAATATAAATTAATCATTATTTTCTTCTATGGGTAGACTACCAACTATACGGGGTTATAGCAAGATTGATCTAAAAAGAGTAAATTATGAGCTTTTGTAAGGCATGAATAAAGCTAAAAAGACTATTATAATAAGTGATCTATATCAGATCATTCCAGTTCATGTTGTCCCACCACACAAAGTAGGAGGGACCCCATTCAAAATAGGTCCCACCTATTCAAAATATCAACTCTACTCTCCACCTAGCTCCTCTTCAAAATTACCTCCAGTTTACCCTCCAATCCACAATGTTCTCTCCTTTCTTTGAACTCGGGTCACTTCAAATTTATAGCACTCATTTTTCATTAGAGATTTGGCAAAAATATGACCTGAGATATTTTTAGTTGGTATTATTTAATAACTGTATTATCTCTCTACCTACCTATCTACCTATCTTTTCCTCTTTCTCTGTTCCCCTCTCTCTATCTCTCTCTCTCTCCACCTCTTTGTCTCTCTTCTTTACCTCTTCAACTATGTTTTAAGCTTTATGTGAGCAAGTATCCAGTACAGTACGATGTATGACATGTTACCTTATGGCGCACAAACACTTGCATCCAGTAAGTGCTTAATAAAAGTATTCTGATATAAAATGTAAGTTTGCAAACTTAACCTTATACTGGATGCCTGGCAGGTATCTGAAAAAACTTCATTAAATTGATGAGTCAAGATTTGAAGGATGGGAGGTGGTAGGTAGCTGGACAGTAAGGAATACCGAGGCTTTGCAATCTTTCAGAGATGTTGTCCAAATCTTCATTCATCTGCTTTCCCAGGTCGGATACACAGAACCTACTTTGTGAGAAGGAAGCATGACAGATTCTCACAGATAATTCACCGACCTCCCCCAACAGAGACCACCATGGTATAAAACAGTTCTGATGACTCTCTCAGCAAAGGAATGCCAAAGACATGAAGGACAAAACTTCACAGGCCTTCAACTCCTAGAATGGCCATGGAAGGAGAAGAGGGAAAATTGAAGGTTTCTTCCTATACCCCTGTGTTCTCTTGAACATCCAAGCATTCTAAAAGCCAGAATCTTAATTATCAATTAAGAAACCACAGGGATTTTAGTTGACAACCAGGTGAGAGGAAGATAAGACACGTAAGGGAATGAAAGGAGTTTCTGGAAGAAACTGAATATACAACTAACTTACTTCTTCTCATTTTATCTGTAACGTCAGAACCGTATCAATAATATCTTAGATATAAAAAGAAAAAGGTATTTAGGAAAGCTTAGAGAAAGAAAGTTTTGCACCAAAAATATCAAGTTGAATAAAGAGAAATAGGATTGGCAGTGAAAAGGTAAAATCTTCCAGGAAAACTTCAATTCTCCCAGCCTCAACCATGAGATATATTTGTGCTTTGACCTTGATATGGGGAGATTATTCTGGATTATTCGGGTAGACCAAATATAGTCACAAGGGTCTTTATAAGTAAAAGACTGAGGTGAGAGAGTCAATGTCAGAATGATGCAGTGTGAAAAGGCTAGACTGGCCATTGCTGTCTTTGAAGATGGAGGTAGGTCACAAACCAAGGAACTCAGGTGGCCTCTAGAATTTGGAAGAGGTAAGAAAATGAAATAGATTCTTCCATGGAGCCTCCATAAAGAACACAGCCCTGCTGACATTTTCATTTTAGTCCAATAAGACCTATTTCAGACTTCTATTCTTCAGAAATATAAGATAATAAATTTGCTTTGTTTTAAGCCAATAAATTTTTGGTAATTTGTTGTAGCAGCAATAGGAAATTAATACGATAGGCAAGAAGGGAAATAGAAAGTTGTTCTTTTGCTGCTAGCCTGGAAAGCCATAGGGATTGGTATATAAGTTTTTCTAGGCAGTGTTCAAAGCAAGCAGAGCAGATCAGCCTTCCAGAACTGTAGAAGGGTACAGCTGATCTGAAGGGTACAGAATGATCTGAAGCCCATTCATTAGAAAGGAAAAGTGCAAAATAAGGAAGTTTATAAGGAAATAAATAAATCAAAGATAAACTGATAACACACTTTAATAAGCACTTACTACATGCTCATGGGCTGTGATTTAAGGTAAACTGTTCAAGATCAGTGTAGGTGGGAAATTCTCTCTCTTTGTTCCAGGGTGGAGGCTTGACCTGAAAGCCACTTTTTAATAACAGAAGAGAAAATGCATTTTTAGCTACTGTCTTTCATAAGTCTATACATGAGCTGATTTTCTACCAAAAGTAAGTTACTCTTCTATAGGTATAACTACAGTTATAATCAGAATAGCTTCTTTTACAAAAGAATGTATTTCCCATAAACTAAAATAAAAATCCGAGAAATGGTTTTCTATAAGACTCCATTCATTTTTCTTCACACATCAGTCTCCTTTATATATTTCCTTTATCTTTGCAAAACCCATCTTGACATAGGTAGCTGCATCAGTAGGTACTAATAAGCAAGCAAAAACATATTTCTTTCCCAAAAATCCATAGACAAACATTCAGTGTCAAGGACACATTTTTTTTTCCTATAAGTTTTGAGGACCACCTACAACAGCCATGACAGCTGTGCTAATCGAAAAAGCAAACGAGGCCACAAAGGACTGTTCTTTGACCATGTAATCAATTTTCCACTCAATGCATTGTTCATTCTTGGAGACTTTAATGCCAGAATTGATTTTAACAGCCATTATAGAAATACTTAAGTCAAAGGGCTTGCAACCTTTTTTAGCATGACCAATGGAATTTTTTAAATAGATATGTGAATAAATCATTGAGTATGATTCATATGCTTTTTTAAAAAGGTTCTTTGAGTCACTGTCCAGACATATTCTTTACAAGTAGTCAAGTGGACTAAGTAAAATCCCATATTGAGAAATAGTGCATTAGCTCAGTTTATGCTTATAAAATTATGTTTGAAACCATTTTCAAACCATTTGCGTACCATTCTCAGCAGCTCCTAGAAAAGCCAATATATAATCAGTTAGCATATAATGGAAGATAACTATTCAATATGAACCCTGAGGAAGAAGTCATGTAAGCAGTCCTGATGACAAAAACATAACCTTAATTTGTTATGTTTATCTACAAGATATCTATCTACAAGATAGATATTTAAAACCCCAGAAATGAGGAGTGATAATAAAGAAATAACTAATTATTGCTCAAGGTTACCAAGTTAGGATTTGTTCCATATGAAGTTAAAAGTTGAAAAAGAATTAATTAAATGAATATACATATTCTTCAAATATTCAAAGAACAAGATAAACTAAAATCCTTTGTTTATTCATATATTCTCTGATAAGAGTTACTTAAGGAATTGCATGTCTGGAAACAGAAATGTACATAAAATGAAATCAAAGCCATTATTAACATAAACAACAAGCAATCTATTGAAAAGGGATGCAGATTTACAGACATGTTATTATATGTGGAAGCTTTTAATTACTGATAGTAGAGCTTTCGGTTTGTACTCCCACAGTAGATAAATTTCTGATAGACTAGTATCTTTCTGAACCATAACAAAAATAGGATTACCCAATAACTGTAATCCATGAGTGGATTAATAAAATGTGGTATATGTCTACTATGGAATACTACTCAGTTACAAAAAACACTGGTGATCTAGCACCTCTTATATTATCCTGGATAGAGTTTGAGCCCATTCTTTGAAGTGAGGTATCACAAGAATGGAAAAATAAGCACCATATGTACTTGCCATCAAATTGGTACTAACTGATCAACACTAAGGTGCTCACATGGTAGTAACAGTCATTGGGCATTGGGAGTGTGGGGTGGCTAAACTTACAACTAATGGAAGTGGTGTGCATTGTATGGGGAAGGGCACACCTCTAGCGCTGGCTTGGGTGAGGCAAAGTCATTACTTGTAACCAAAATGTTTGTACCCCCATAATATACTGAAAGTTTTTTTAAAAAATTGATTTGTACAGAATTTTACAATTAAGTTGAGTTCATATTTGATTGAGGTGGCATAGAGTCTAAATCACATGATTGGAGTATTGATAGCTAAATCTCATTAGTAGACACCCTATCTTACATTCACCAGCTTCCAAAAAGACCTGTGATCCCCACACTGCAGTATATCCAGGCTTAAACATTTTCATCATAGAGTGTATGCATGGGGTTTGTTTACCAGGCAGTTATTGTTCGTAGAGTGAACAGTGTAGTTATAGCACAAGCAGACATCCATCAGACTTCTCAGCACCATACCTCTTCCTAAGGAGATGTCCTTATGTGTTATAGGGTGCATTAGTGACACAGATATGACATCCACATTAGCAATCAGCATTTATCTAGAGTTCTGCATGCACCATAAAGCAGAGGTTTAATTCCATTTTGGGTTTCAACTAGGAGCAAAAAAAGGTGGGCAAAAAATGATGTCTTTTCTCATCTTTGTTCAATGTCAACATTGAGCACCATTTATTCATTTTTCAGCTGAATGCGCCTTCTTTATATGTTCCCTGTTCAGTATAAATAGGACAGAGAAGGTTCTCATATAAAACAATTTTAGTTTAATTCCAGAGAAATGTAGAGTTAAACTCACTAAAAATGTTAATTTTTAACATGCGCATAATCCCATGGGGGGGAAATATTATATTTATTGATTTAATAATCAATAAAAACACACACATTGAATGCACTTATGAACTTGCCTCTGATATTCTGAAAGTTACTGATATTAAAAGTGCATTAAAAGTCATTTATAGAAGATATTGAATGAACATTTCACGGAAGGAAATAGTTTGAATTTTCTCTTTGAAGACGGAGAGAATAAGTCAGCTTGACTGATAATATTCAATGATTTAGAGTCATGAAAAAGATCTATTAGAGCATGCATTGAAAATGGCAACACACCCCTTCCACTGGGCCCTGACTGACATAGGAAGCAATCTCAAACTGAAAATTTTCAGTACTCTTCAGGGAGCTTATTTGGTAATTTGTAGTCTTATCCCTGATTCTGT
Organism: Lepilemur ruficaudatus; assembly: GCA_963574885.1. NCBI lineage: Eukaryota > Metazoa > Chordata > Mammalia > Primates > Lepilemuridae > Lepilemur > Lepilemur ruficaudatus. Next base: position 26,124 of record CAUYRT010005508.1, read on the forward strand.
AAACAAAAGACAGTCAGAAGCTGCCTAATCTTCTTTTGGGACAGTGTGGCCTTCAAAAGTCAAACACGTATTCTTCTTATGCAATATTCCCTTTGTACTCTGATTGTCATCTCCCCCTTAAGGGCAAAGTGTACTTTGACTTCATCTACAGAATACTAAATATATGTTTAGCCATGTACATATTAACAGCATTTCTAAAACTAGTAGAAGATGGCTGAAATATCCAAGTGGCAGTGATACACATTTCTGCATTGGGCGATCATATTTTGGGTGTAACGAGTTGTATGCTCCTGTTCTTATATCACCTTCAAATGATTTGTCAAAATAATTTGACCTATAATGTATGAGCTTTAATAAATACTAGACATTGAGGGTTATGTACGTGGAAAAGATTCAGGAGAGCTATCAACATAGTTCTCCAAAAGTCCTTGTCAGACTGGCGGTTAGGACTTGAATACCTGATTTCTAACTATATTTAATTTCTATACTCAACAATTAGGAGAAAATATAATCATCAATGATGTGTAAATCAAATTTAAATTTTCTTAGGCTTTAGCAGGTAAATACCTGAGTTGTCTCTCCTCTGACAAGCTTACCTGTATGAGGGTATTCCATGTGTTGGTAAGGACAGATAATACTGTGGTACTTAAGCTACCGTTAGGAAATGGAGCACAATTAAAGATGTAAAGGCAATTACATTGACCCTTAATTTATACCCGAAATTTACTCTCCACAATTCCTACCCATTAGTAAACAAATTCTTACAGATAAGATTAAGATTACTCCACTACAAACCTAACCTGTAATTAAAGCCTTGTGTTCAATAATAATTGCTTTATGATGCTTTCTATGTTAAAAGCACTTTCCATATACAACATTTTTAATCCTTACAAATCTATGAGATATGCACTATCATCATCATCATCATTCTCATTGTACAGATAAAGAAACTTAAGCACAGAGAGGTTCAGCAACTTGCTCACAATCTCACAGACAGTAAGTGGCAAAGCTGCAACTCAAAACTAATCAGTTGAGCTCCCGAGTTCATGCTCTTACCCACAATGCCTTGCTGCCTCAGAAAAATATAATACCATTCTTTCTTTTACTGGCCAGTCTTTTCTTCTGCTTTTGCATTCATGGTTATATAAAGTTGTTTAAATATTAGTAATTTTCAAAAGAGATTGCATTGATTAAGCACCTAGTTCAACTTTCTTCCCCTTATCTTAAAGTACTCTCTACCCATCTCTCATTTCTTGCTTTATCAAATAAGTATATCTTGTGTTTGTCCCATTTAAGTTTGACTTTTGAAAGAGATAACAATTACAGATATACAATTCAAGAAAGATGGATAGAGACAAAGACATATACTGTCCTGTCCTTGTAATTTGTGTTTTAGTTTGAGTCTAGAAGAAATAAGATATTTATTCCTTTCCCTTTTCTGTGACCCTCACCTTGAAATCCTCTCCTTGTTTTATTTTAAATCCTTATCTGAACTTGAGGACTACACACATCCTCCAATTCGAACTGAGCAGAGCAGGGGAGGAAGGGAGATAGTTGCAAAGGCTATCCCTCAGCTGTATCACACCACGGTGCAAAAGGACCTCTCTATTTCTCTCTCTTCGGATCAGGATTGACCCTTCCTGGCTAAGAGAATGGTGAACAGTCTTAGCTCCTGGCACTCACCCAGGTGGAATAGTCTGAAGGGTCTCATCTTTAAGTCAGCAATGAACAATGCCCTCTGGGGCAAGCATTAGTAATGCAAAAACTCAATCTGCTTTAGAAAACTGGGAAAATGAATGCTTTGCCAAGTGGTGAAATGTGACCCCCTCCGACCAGAGCCAGCCACCCCGCTTTTCAACATCCCTCCATTCTTACAATGAACGCTCTCTTATCTCTCATACATGCTCAACCAAACTTTTACCCTTTTCTCCTCATGCTTTTTCCTTCAGGCTCTGTGAGAGAGCACATAAAAGCATGTAAATCACTAGAGCAGGAAATCAACATGTACTCTGTCCATAGGACTTAGTCCTCACTGATGTCTTACTGCAAATGTTATTGCAAAGAGGTGATAAGCCAGCCCGGTGTGTGTGGCTTCAGGGCTGTCCAGGAGGTTACTCCACCTGCTGGGTCAGATTCAAGCCAGATAAGGGAAGCACTTGCCTCAGAGCAGAAGGGAGGGACTAATGGCTGAGAAATCCATCCTTCTCTCCAAGCACACTAATGGCACCCACACAATAACACTGGGCCAGCCAAACAGGGCATCAGACAAGGAGGGCAATCAGATTGAGTTCCTCATCATTGCTAGATCCCTAAACAGATACTCAGCTCTCCCTCTAGAGAGCGACTTCCTTGTCCTGATCAGGACCCAGTGCTCATTTGTTCCAACCAGCAAACCTGAGCCACACTGATAGAAAAGGAATGTGTGTCCCTTCCTATAATAATTGACTATGTCCCTGGTGGCCTAGTGGTAAAAAGAAAAAAAAATTAAAATTTAAAAAAAATAGATAATTGACTATGGTTTGTTATTCAAAGAGATATATTAAAAGGGAGTCCAAATTAGTCCCACGTACAAATTTTTCTCTTGAGTTGCAACTTTGCTGCCTTGGTCTTTCAATGTAAAATATTTTCTCACTATAAACTCTTGTGCAATTAATGTGCTTAGCAAACTAGAGGAACAAAAGAACAGTTCTGTTAATGAACTGCAAGTACAGAAAGCATTTTAATAATAAAACATAAGCTCCTTCAGTAAACACTTGTTAAAGGAGGAACTAAAGTAGGTTTCATTGTTCTACGGTTTTCTAAAAATAATAAATAAATGATTTTGTTTGTGGGATAGCCCCTCTGAAATGTCTAGAATATTTTGTGTTAGTATTACTAGCTTTTTGCTTCAGTGTATTCATTTTCTTGGATTAAATTGCTGGACAAAATCTAACATAAATTTTTTCAGTTTATTTTTTAAATATTCAGGATAAAATCATTTAAAATCTGTCCTAACTACTCTATAGGTCTTATAAAATGCTAAATTAAGTACTTCAACATAAACCTGTACAATAAAATTTATATAAAAAGCATTAAGAATTGAAAGAAGAGCACCACCAATTCAAATTACAATCACAATGTGAATTCTGATTAATTCCATCTGTAATATGAAGTGATACCTGTGAAAATTATAAACTATGAAGTCTTTCATCTGAAAACACTATTTTGAATTTATGCAATAGTCACATTAGGAATTTATCTAATTCTACGTTGATATTTATTTTCTTCATCGTGCCTTTCTAAATTGTTCAACTTTTAAAAGAATAAATGCTTTACTGCTTAATTTTAAAAAATTAGTATTATAAAAAGTCAATCAAATAAATCCTTCACAATATCTATTGCCTTTGGAATCTTCAACCAAAAAAAAACCAAAAATTCAAATTCACATTCCAAAAGGCTGTTGGACTTTCATTTCTGACACTCTGGTGAACTAGGTTACATATCTCATCTTTATATGTCTCTCATGTGAGATATTTAGTAATAACAGAAACCTGTTTCCCACTTTCAACATCTTACTGAGCTTTACAATAAAATTTCAACAAACTCCTGCAATCTTTAATTGCGCAAGTACAGCTTCCCTTTCTATAATTTCTTATTCTAAAAAGCAGTCTCTGTGTAACCTTCTCTGAACATGCTCTATAAGAGAGGTTCCCTTGATCCTTCACTGCTATTGCCATATAACAGAATCCACATAAAACTGAGTTGAAAGTGGCTTGCCTCAGTTTCGTGTATCTTTACATTTATTCTTCCAAAGTGAAATTTCCAGAGAAAACGAAATTGGAACTTACTCCAGACTTGAAGTTGCTTTACAATTTCCTATTATTCAAATAATTTGAAAATAAATATTTAGCAAGAAATTTTGCTTCTAATAAAATGGTAGAAAGCACAAATAAATAGCTATCTATTTATTTCAGTCTTCACTTTGCTTTCTATTTTAACTTTCCACAGGGACCCATTTCCAAATCACACTCTAAAAAGGGATCATCAAAATGTAGAGATACCTCATCTCTGTTTTAAATGAACAAATGACTTTGCTCCTCTGTTATTAGCAAATGTTTCTTTTAAGTTCATCAATGGATTCTGACTTTCTTACTCTGTATACTTATTAAAATTGCAAAGGGATTCTCTTCTGATGCAGACTGCCATCACATGTCACTATCATTGATGCTAGCTCCTATACAGGTAGTCGGCATCCAGAATAGCTTTCCACCTTTCCACTTCATCAAATCCCCATCATTTTCTAATCACACATGATAGCATTCTTTTTCCATCTCAATATTAAATTTCCTTTTCTTCTGTTCATATTTAATGCCAATATTATTTTAACCCTGAAATGTTGGCAGTTGTAGCATGCATATAAAAAGCTATGTAAATGAAGCATTATCGTGTAGATAATACGTGAGAATAACTATGCAGTAGTTATGCCGCCAAAGCAGAGATGTGTAGAAAGCCACGCCATCCACAAAGAACTGGGAATGTCCATGCTGCTTGACTTCTGATAGACACTTTCACTTGGAAGGTTGCATTTACCTGTATAAATGAACATTGATGACAAAAAGGAAGTTATTTTGATGATACACTCAAATATTCAGAAAGGAAGTGCTTGCAATACACCATTGCCCAAATTCCCCTCTGTGAATAAATGTATTTAAGAACGCTATCAACTGCTTTGCTATTGTACTAAATCATTCTTGCCACTTTCTAATGGGTCGGTTAAAATTACTTTCATTTTTACCTAGCCAGCAAGTTCTAGTTCCTCTTTGCAAATGAGACACCTGCTATTTGACCTTATAAGAATAGTGTTAGGAGAGTTTTGGAGCAGACAATTTTCAAATGTTAATAATAGAAGACCTAGATTTCTGATTGATCCCAAGCTTTATTTAGTGAAAATACATGTTTGTGTAAGAATAGGAGGTCTTATCAAATGCTAAATTAAATATTTCAACATAAATCTGTGTTTGCTGTCTCAAAGGGTTAGAAATTCTTATCCCTTTACTTTATAGGGATGCCATAAATTTTACCTTGAAATGTACAGCTATTCTCTTTTGTATACAAATGAGGTCATTATTGATTGGCCCAGGAAATGGATTCCAGAGAAGTGTTCATGTAAACTCCATTCCCTCAGGAAAGTAACATTTTCATAACAATAATAAAAATAGAAATGAAATATTTTAAATACAGAGTTGTATGTTTCTTCTCATCTCTGTTCTTTTCTGAAAGTCCTCTAAGCCTTGAGTTTAAAAAAAAATCAATTTTGGAAACAGTAATATCAATTTCCTTGTCAGAGTTAAAGAATAAAGTTTTTATTGACTGTAAATCTAAGTTATTAAGAAAAATTAGTGATATTAGCAAAGGATTATATTATGCAAATCTCTATGATGGAGTAACGATGGCTCATTGTTCACAGGGTGGATGTAAAAAACATTTTTGAACAGTCTGAAATGAAATGCTTTGGCCTTTACCTTGAGATTTTGATTTGAGAAATCTCAGATGACTTAAAAACTTATTCTACCTCTTTATCACTACACTAAGTTTAAATTATTTTTCTTCATTTCTTGAAAAAAGATTGAATAAAACCTGAGCCTAACAATCGGAACTAAAATAAAATTGTTCTTCCTTTCCACTCACTATTTCCCTAGCTGTGTGGTTACATTGACTGGATCCAGCAACTTCTTCTGAGGCCCTTATTCTTAAATCCTTTATATATGAAGACCCAAATTATGGAAAAACTTTGGTCTAATGAAAATCACTTGGCTTGCTATTATAATACATGAATTTACTTAGCCTCCTCAATGAGCCTGCAGATGACAAATCTCTTTTTGCACCAAGTTATCAACCTCCATCAGATGGACATATTTATTATACTTTATTCTTTCTTCTTGTCTACTCTTCCAAAATTATTTTCTTTCACTCTCTGAATTTCCACCAGCTAACTGGTGACCGTTTGAGGATAGTCTCTTTAAATCAATTCTAAAATGCTTGCTGCGCCATATTGGATCCCAGTCAATCTGTCCCCCACATGGAGGTCAATGTCAAAACAAAACTGACCATACAACTCCACAGCCTAAGCTCCTGCATTAACTCCCCATCACCCTCAGGATGGAAATCTAAACTTGTTACTACACAAGGTAAGACATTCAAAACATGACCTTGTAATACTCCTGACTTACATTGTATAATTATTTTTCTCTGCACCTTAATTCCTAATTTTCACTGGTTGTAGCCACTTCAAATTAGGAGCACTCCAGGCTATATCCCATATGCTATTTCCTATGCATGGATTGTCCTCCCTGAACTTCAGCCTCACTTATCACATCATAATTTTAAGATTAATTTATACTGATTAATATCTTAAAGATTCTATTCAAGGTTCCCTAGCTATAGACAACCTTAACTGATTCTTCCCCACAAGACACACTCACTTTACGCCTTGTAGTCCCACAGCAGCATGTACATACAGCTATCCTGTTACTCATAATGTTGATTGCAATTATTAAACATGTTTTTCTCTCATATTTTAGTGTGGTCATTTATCTACATTGCTCCAGCTGCTAGCACAGTGCTGGGCTTGGAATAGGCATTCAATTGTTAGTGGAGGGTAAAGGTTTTGCATGCCAGCATCATTCGCATGCTACAAGCTCTGTTGTCTTCCTACAAGTTATCTTTCATAGTTCCTTCCTTCCTTCAGTTAACAGATATGTATTGAGTGATGAAGAATATTTATTTCTTCTATAATTGAGAGATATTTAACCACTTCATACCACTTCTACATCCCTTCCCCCATACCACTAAATTTTAGTTTTTCTATTGTTTACTTTTATAACTTTAAATACTAGGCAAATAGCTTTACTTCTTGTTCCACCAGTAGATCAATTTCATGACTTAATCCAGAGAATGATAAGGATGCCAGACCTACTTTTTTAACCTGTAACTTTCTTTTCCTCCTTTTAACTCCCAGATTCAGGTTTCCCTTTAGAAAGAGTGATGATATCCTGTATGTCTTGTGCTGTAAAGTGTAATTATGTCTCTCAGCATTTTTTGTATATACAAAATATCAATGGCTATTGTTATACTTAAGTAAAAATTATGTACTGCATAACCAATAGTATGCTATAATTGCATTTCCTTGTGTATCCAGATTTGTCTTATTGTTTTGTTTTGTTGCATTTTGTTCAGTTTTGTGTTTTACTCCTGAATTTTAAGTTGCATTTTTTCTTCTATTGGTTTTCTTTATTCCTTTCTTAAATTGTTCCAGATTTCCAAAGATAATATTAAATCTCTGAGATGCTCTCTTTATCCCAGAAACTTCTCTTCCAGAACCTCCTCCCCAGTCCTGTTTCCATCTGGACTCATTGTTCTCCAGGTCTGCTGTACCATTGATACCATGAGTCAGCCCTTTCACACTCTCTGTGTTCTATATCTTCCTCTTTCTTGGTTTAAATGCCCACAATCTATCCTGAAGTAGCTTCTAAAGAAAGTAACATCAATCTTTTGTATCCTTTCAAACCTGAAAATATTTCTCTTCTAGCTTCAAGTTTGATTGGGAGACTAGCTGGGTATGTAATTGTAGATTAAAATCATTTCTCAAACCTTCAAAGATATAGCTCTATTAATTTCTAACATCCAATTATACAGATGTGCAGTTGATGATGTAGGGGAGGAAACACTCCTTTTCCTTTTTCCCATTTTAGGTTCAGTGGCTGGGGACCCCATAACAAAAGACAGATTAACAAGAAAAGCATACAAATTCATTTCATGGAAGTTTGACATGACATAAGAACCTTCTAAAGGAAATGAAGATCTGAAGAAACAGTTAAACCTGAGTGTTTTTTATAATAGATTTGCTGAAGAAAGAGGAGTAGGGGAGAAATATGATAGGGCAAAGAGTGTGATCTAAGGGTAATGAAATGGAGGAAACTTAGCAAAGCCTGTTTGTGGGATTCTCCTTGTCTCTGTGTGTTTGGAGATAGGGTGCTCCTTTCCTCCAGGTATAGGGAGGAGACCTCTCACATGACGGTCTTATGACCTGCTTCAGGGGAAGGTCAGATAATTCTTTCTGGCTTTATGACTGGCTTCATGGGACAAAGTTCAGGTAAGGTGGGAGTGACCTTCATGCTTTTGCAGTTTTCTCAAATTCCTTCAGTCTAAAATCTTTCATATGCTAAGATGCCATATTTGGGGGTAGTGTGTCCTGAACTCCATCACTGTTAATCTGATGTTTATTGCTTAATTTACATTTTTTTTCTTTTTAGAAGCTTTCAAAGTATCCTTGGTGCTCTGAAAACTTCACAATTATGAGCTAGTTTATTTTTTTTCATACATTATACTGGACATTGATCCTTCTGTTAAGAAAATTATCTTTTATTTTATCTTTGATGGTGCTAGTAGTTGGATATTGGTTTATACATTGATTCTTTATATGTTTTCTCCTTTATCTACTATCTTTCCCTCTTTGCCTTTTTAATCTACTTCCTGAGTGATTTCCTTGCCTTTATTTGTCAAAGCTTATATTCAAATTCTAGTTTCTACAATACGGTTATATTGCATTCCCAAGATATCTTCCCTTCCCTCAGTTTGACTAAATAATAAATAACCAAAAATGGATCCAGTTAAACGTTACCATTGGAGTTTAAGAAAACATGGCAATATTTAATATAACATAAGAAAATTTCTTTATGTAAAATAAGGTATAAGCAAAATGACCATCAGTTGTACTGATTACCACTTATTTTGATATTACCAAACAGCAACAGCTTAATAAATTAAAAAATAAAAGAATAGTTTAGCCTTGTAATCATAAGTTTCATGCAGAAAATACATTAAGAATATATTTCTACTCTCAGATTTATTTCCCTCATCTAAAAAATGAAAATTGAATATTGTATAACCCATAACTTAAGGAAAATCTGTTTATTTATATTCATGAGGAATTAAAGGTGAAAAGCATATATCTTCTGCTTTCACTTGAACTGCATTATTATATGATTACTACACTTACAAAACTTTGCAAAATCTCATATTTACCTAACCGGTGATACTGTCTGGATGTTGAACTAGCATTAAATTTAAAAAGGCTATAAAACTCTAGTCATTTTGGGGGCTAAAATTTTCATGTTTCATTATGTAGTTATATGTATTTAATTTATACTCTACAATATGAAATCCATTCAAGTCTACCTTTATTTCATTGTTCATTTTGTACCTGTTTGCCAACTTGCCTTTTCTAAAGATTTTAAGAATGTGAAATTAGAGAAAACAAAAGGATGTTGATTAGATTATGATTCAAGCCAGGTGCGCAAAAGTAGACACTGATTCTTTTAAATTATATTCAGTGCAAAGATAGATAATGTGATCCCTATTTACAGTAGTTCATCTTGGCCTTTAATCATTTGTTTATCCATGAGACTATTGATTGCTGCTCCAGCCAGAACAGCAGTGACACAGGGGTAAGAAGAGCCGCAGTGTAATTCTGCGCTGTTGGCTGTTCAAAACGATGAAACTATAATTCACAAAGTGATAGATAACAGAAGGTAATTTTATGGTTACTAAGAATGAGTTTGCATTTGTTTGTGTAGTTACTATATAAATTTATAGATGCATTTTGTTTGTATCGCATTTTAAATTTTAGTGGCTGAGCAGGAAGAGGATGGAAGTAGTACAAGGAGTATGTATGTTCATGAACTCCTTCCTTAGCAGCCACTTGTAAAGGTGGACTGTAATTCAACATGAAATAGGTTCAGAATGTTCCCACAAACTCATTATAAATCACGCTGCTTCGAAGGTATGGTGTTATTAAGTTTGTTTTTTGATTTTCTCTTGTCCTTCCTCCATTGTCTTATCTGGAGAAAGAGTTTAAAGGCAGGAAAAGTAATTCGGCAAGGATCCACTTTTAGTGGCTGAAATAAAGAAAACGTTATTAGTTCATTTCACTAAGCTATAAATGTAGTTCCAAGAGTCAGGGATTTCTACCCCCCCACACACCCCCATGTCATGGACTGACTTTGTCTTCTGCTATCTGGACAAAGTTTGATAATGAAGCAGTTAATTTATGCACACAAAATTGTGCATTTTATGTATTTTTGGAAGCTGTGAATGACTGTCATAGGATCCAACTATAGCAATGAACCTCAGATGATTCCAATAATGATGGCAAACCGTAAGCCCAGACGAAACATGTCAAGGGTTATAAAAGTTTATTTTTTTGTCCTTGTATAGATTCTAGAAAATAATTCTTAATATATACCCTTTTTTTAATGTCTAGGAAAACTTAGGTCTTATTTGCAATAAGAAGCAAAATTAAACCTGGTAAGAGCAGTTCCAATTCTCTTACTGAGAGAATTGCCATCTTATTTAAAGATTGTGAATTGTTTGAGGACAAGGGTTTATACCTTACACATTACAGTGGCTGGCACCCAGTTGATTTTCGTGTATGTATATTGAACAGGGCTGGAATAAACTTTGAGAAACGTAATGAATGGTTGTCATTAGTGTTTGTTAATTCCCAATGAACATACTTACCTAATGAACAAGGCATTTTCTCAGTCTGAGGTTGTTCTCCAGCATCAGTCATCCTAGGATTCAGTTCTCCCTGGATCTCCCACCTCTTATTCCAGCACTTGGCACTAGTAACATAAGCACTAGATAGTTGTTTACTAAACAAAGAGGAATAAATGTGAAACATTTTGTAGCCATAAAGTATTTGAGGTCTAAGAAATCAGAGTACTGGAGAATTATAAAACATAAAAGATGTCTTCATTTGAAGCACTAAATTCTAATTATTTCCCATTCGATTCATTATCTAAATATTCTTTAAAAGTAAATCTAAAAAAATTCTCAACTTCAGAAATATATTTAAAGATCAAATGGGCAAAATGACTTTTCATAAAGATCTAAAGCATAAAAGTGATATAGAAATATAAAATATTATTAGAAAAAGTTTCTCACTTAACAAAATTAAATTAATCAAACATGCATTTACTGAGTGACTATTATGGCCTTAGCCTGTACTATATTCTTCAGGACATTTTTAAAAAGTGATGTAGCAGTCCACGTTTCTAGAGGCATTTAGTGTAGCTATGAGGAAACAAACTAATGAAGCAATTAGAACTCAGTGACATTAAACTATGATCTATCCAACTAGGACTAATCACTCTTCTCCAGATACATCCCACATTTTTCTAGCTCACCATAATTATTTGTGATATTCCCCATTCCTGGATTGCCCATTACCTATTTCTGCACAAAGTCTATTCCTCATTCTAGGCCCAGTTCATGCCTCTTTCTGAAGCCATTCCTAGTCACACCAATAAGGATCACTGTATCCTTTTTCCATGACATCATTAATCCCTGAAGTGTAACCTATACTTAGCATTGTCTCCTTTGCATCACAGATTTGTACATTGATCCTTCATGCCTAGATTGAAAGCTCCTTAAGGAACAAGACTCAGGTATTTGGAAATGCTACCAGCGTATGATACAAAAGAAACACTCAGTACTATTTTTTGTCCTTCTCTCTTTCTTGTTTCTTTCCTTTTCTCCCAACTATACTTTAAACTTAGGGGGTGTTTTAAAATAATTGATATCGAATAATATAAGTTATACTGATAGAGAGTATGATAGAAGTTTGAACATTGATATAGAAGAGCCAGATGGGAGTCCTAATGATTGAAGATCGTTTCATAGAGAATGTGCAAATTCAGCTGGAATTTATGGAAGAGTGGAGGGTGTATAGAGCTGATTTGAAGAGTAATAAGTAGGACTTGTAAAAGCATAAAAGCAGGAGGATATTCGTGCAGAGGACTGTGAGGCCAGCACCATTTGATGTTGTATTTTGGAGAGTCATAGGAAATACAGTAGGAGAGGTGGGATGAGATGGATGTTAGAGAAGCCTGAACATCTGTACTCATCACAGTTAGGCACAGAGCTTTGAACTGGGAGGTGATAGGAAGATATCATGATCTCACGATCAGGGAAGAAATAGAAAGAAATCAGGATTTTAAGAAGCTTAATCTGGCAGCAGAGTACAGGATACAACAGAAAAAGAACAGACTGGATGAGACTAGATACAAGTGTGCTATAGTAATTAAGAACAAAATGGTGAGTTTCTAAATTAGTGTTACAGCCACATAAGTGGAAAATTTAGAGAAAAGTGTGAAACATAAGCAATAAATAAAATATGAGGTAAAGATCTGGTGAGTATGGATACAGAGTAGTAATTTCCTGTGTTTCAAATTTATGATTACCATGCAAACATTTTTATAGGTCTGATACAGTTTCATAAAATTTTAATACAGTGAGAACTTCCTGCACCTTCTCCTACAGGTCTTTGTGGTTTTGATTGCCCTGGAGCGACCCACCTACTTTCTAAAAACTTCACTCATACTTCAAAACCACCCCAAGAATCTCTTCTCCATGAAACTTTTCGTGATAACTGCAGGTGGAGGCAGTTGAATGTGATTATTTGCCCTATTATATGCATCACATTCTTCCTCATATTAAATTTAATTATTTGCATAATTGGTTCTTTTATGAAATGCCAAGTTCTTTAAGGACACTCACCTCACCTTGAATTCATTCCTCATTGAGTAGCTCACACAAAGTAGGTGCTCAGCAGTTGGATGAAAAGATAAAAAGGATAAACAATGACTGAAGGTCTTCTAACCTCGGTGGTTATACTGAAAGGAACAGGAAGAAGAGTTGGGTTAGAGACGAGCCAACAATGGTCTATTCTAGATGTGTTGAATTTCAAGGTATGAAATATTAACCAGAATAAATAAAATAGTAATTGGAAATACTAGGAATTTGGAGTATCAGTGAAATTTCAGAAATAGAGCTGTATTAGGGAGTTATCTCTATACAGTGAACCACTGAAATTGATGATGTCTCGGTGATGTAGAACTAAACACAAAAGACAGTAAGTGTGGCAAGAATTTTGGAGATGAGCCATAACCTGTGGGGAGAAAGATGAAGAGAAACTGGTGAAAGATATGGGAAGGAGGAAAGTAGAGAGAGACCAGCAAAAGGCCTTGTTCTAGATACTAGTGAAAGACTGAACTTCAAAAGCCAGTGGTCAGTAGTCAAATGCTGAAAAGAGTTGCCCTTTATGATTTGTACGTGTAACCCTGATAAAAAATAAATAAACAGTACTAAAACTGACTGCAAAGACTCTGACATACAGCTGCTGTTAAAGTTATGCCCTTGAGAGAAAAAAATGAAACAAGAATACATTGCTTGTTGGGGTGTTAAAGAAAAAAAAACATTCTACACAACAACGGCTACAAATTACAGAGTATATGCTTCATAACAGTATGTCAATGAAAATAGTTCATCAAGAAAGGTTATATATAATTCTGGTTCAGTGTACACTAATTTATTTTTCATTCCATTTTTAATGAATTCACCTTAGAGAGATTCTTTTGAAGTCATAATGTGTTATTTTTTAATAATTTATTTCTGAACTTTAAAAAATTAATAATATTTGCACAGGGCCATTTTATAATCACAATATGGCATTTCAAGGTGTGAATTATGATATAATAACTCATACCTTGTGCATTTAAACAAGCACTCATCCTATGGCCTCATTCTTAGCAAAGCAAAAGGTATGAATTATTGTGTAATAACTCACGTTCTGTCATATATTATTACTTAATTATGGAAGAAGAGGAGAATTTTAACTAATTTCAGGCTTAAAAAAAATCTAACATTTTATCCTTGAAAAAAAAAAGCTCAAATGCTTGACACCATAGGATCACTTTCAACCTTTTTCCACTGAGACCACTCTAGATTAACTTTATATAGTACCCTGGACCTTACACTTCTTCCTGAGAACCTCAGGAAGTTTTCAATAGAGAAATTGCAAATCCCAACTTAGTCCTCTACAGAATTATTTATTTAGATCCCCCAAATAAGCAAATTTATTATTTCAAAAAAGTGTTCAAAGTATTATGAAGAAAAGTAAAATCTGACTTCTCTTTCTAGTAAAAGTAAGCAAAAAATAAGAGGAAAAAAAGAAGGAAAAATTAAAGTATGAATTGCTATTAACTGTGATAATTTTCTTATAGAATTGTTGAACAACAGAAAAATCTCTCCAAGATAATACAAAAATATACTCATCCATAATCATTAGAAAACAGCAAATATATTTTCCAGGAAAGGATATAAATATCCTCTCAGGGCCATATCACCAATAATTATTATTAAATGATAGCAACAGTTTATTTCAAAGTTCAAAGCAATAAAGTTATTTATTTTATGCCTTCCTTGATGTTAGATAGAGAGGGTTTTTTTCATGTCCTTATGAAGCTTACAGTGCAGAAAGAAAAAAAATGGAAACAGAAGAAAGACTAGATACATTACAATACACAATGGTTCAATAAAACAGCCAACATACCAAACAAACACTATAGAGTAGAAGAGCTCTAGTCCTTCAAATGCATCATTAAGGAATGATATATTTTTAAAAAACTTGTAGAGTTGGTGTGCTAGATAAATGAGGTGGAGACAAAGAGGATCATGTGCATGTGGAGAATAAACCACCATGCCACTGACCAGTTGGTTGCTGACTGATTAATTGGTCTGTCTCTATTACTACTAATCAGTCAGTGAATTAATGTTTAATGTCACATAAACTTCTTCAGAAACCATTCTTTTTGCCTACTTTACCTACAATCTCCCACTATAATTTACTATCGTAAGGGCATTTTTGTACCTTAGACTTAGGATTGGTGGATATCAATGACTCAAGGCCGGAAGATCTCATATATTCAAAACTTTGTGGAACCTTCTTAATCAATATAAAGACTTTTAGTGACACCACTAGGGAAATAGCAGGATAGCACAGGGATAAAACCATGCTTCAGAGCCACGTGCTTGCTCGACTTACCTTGAAGTTTTATGCATAACATCTTCTAAAAGTTCTTTGTCTCTAAAGGAGCAATTGGCCTCTCACACTTTGGTCTAATGTTCTGGTGATTGCTATAGAATTTGCCAGTATTTGTCTCCAAGATAGCAAGACAAGGTGAGTGTTTTCAATAACTTTTTAAGATCTCCGATGATACAGTAGTACAGTCTGGTATCAGCTCTTGGTCTTTTTGAAGCTGATTTAAACTCAGTTCATTGTATTCTCTTAAATTTGGCATGTATGTAACAGCATGTCTATATGGTCATGAATTACAAGAGCACAGAAAGAACAGGGTTATATGTTACTATGTTATTACAAAGCCAGTGATCATATCAACTGATTTATAGTAATAATAGGGGTAAATAATTTATAATGTAGTGGTTGGTTATAAATCGGACTTTGACATTAATCACTCATTTAATGTTTTATGTAGGTTTTCTTTGTGTTAAGTTATGTTACCCAAATTAGGTTTTGTATGATTTTTTTGTATTACACATATCCAAGACGAATGAGTATATTCCCAAAGTCATATATCTTTTCCTTATATGATACAATTATTTTATCTAGAATATATATAAAATGATGTTAAAGTTTTTATTTAGACAGAAATTTGAAAAATAATATGACCAATGTGATCATTACTTTGCTTAAAATTCCACTATTTCTATGTTTATGAATGCCTTAAAATGAAAGCTTCTTTAAAGAATAAATTATTTACTTAATGAGAATAATAAAAATAAGTTGTCTTTCTTCATGGAATTAGATAAATTCCTAATTCGTTTTCTGATTTGCTGAGGTCTGGATCTCATTTAATATTTCCTAGTTCTGAATGCAATATAGTTTTATATACTCCAGTTAAAGAGCTTTGGCAAGGGGCTAAATATCAATACCTCAGCA
>CAUYRT010005512.1:0-25978 GCA_963574885.1 Lepilemur ruficaudatus
ATTAATTGGCCAACTAAAGATATATATAGAAAAAATCAGCCGGGCATGGTGGCACATGCCTGTAGTCCCAGCTACTTGGGAGGCTGAGGCAGAAGGATCCCTTGAGCCCAGGAGTTTGAGGTTGCTGTGAGCTAAGCTGACGCCACGGCACTCACTGTAGCCCGGGCAACAGAGTGAGGCTCTGTCTCAAAAAAAAAAAAAAAAAACAAAACTTAACAATGGCATCTTCTGTCTTCAGAAAATTGGTCACGTATGTGTTCAGTCCTGGCACATATGTGTTCAGAATCGCTGGCAGCAATTTTATGCTTTCCTGAGACTTTGGAGGATCATCAAAACAGTCACAAAAATAACCCATTATTTAATGATTATTACAAATATGACTCCTTTTGCATATTGAATATTAAGGTAAAGTAAAATGGACTAGGAAGATTTATTAGCATATATACCAAAAAAGAGGATGCCCTTAATTTGAAGTCATCTCCCCAATCTAGGTCAGAACAAGGAAGTGTATTAAAATTAGGGATTCCAAAATGTCATGAATGCCATTTCTTTCTTTTTTTTTTTTTTTGAGACAGAGTCTCACTCTGTTGTCCAGGCTAGAGTATCGTGGCATCAGCCTAGCTCACAGCAACCTCAAACTCCTGGGCTCAAGCAATCCTTCTGCCTCAGCCTCCCAAGCAGCTGGGACTACAGGCATGCACCACCATGCCTGTTGAATGCCATTTCTTAATACTTAATGACAACAACCCAATGTATTCCATTTTCTTTCAAGGCAAATTTTTGTAAATCCAAAGTAGGGTAGATCATGGTAGCATATTGTATAGGGCTTTTCAAGTTTAAGACGAATGATTTAGCACTTATTTTTAAGCACCTCAAAACATAAATAGTTTTATGTTCATCTGTTATATTTTAGTCCCATAGGTTTGAGCATCTCCAGCTGAACTAAAAATATAATTTTAGAAAAAAGTTTTGACATCTATTTTTGCAATACACCACAAGGAGCAAAACTGAAACAGCCAAGATTCTTCAATGTTTCTTCAAAATTAAGCACTTTTCCTTAGTGGCATATTTAAAATGCACCATCAGAGTTAAGTCTATTTTAGCTACTGCCCTTCTAAGATTGTTAAGAAAACTTAAGAAAACCACTATGTAAAGCCAATAAAAAAATAAAATATTTTCTTACTTTTTAGTCCAAGGGGTGGATTAAAAGTTCTACGGAATGTAAGCTCCTTATTCATCATCTCTCCAGCACACAGAACAGTAGCTGGCACATGGTAAGGCACTCGTCAAGTATTTCTCACTTAATGAGTAAAATGCCTTTTTGGTTTATGTGTATGTAAAGTTCATAAACAACAAAAGAGGAATGAAATGATTTTTCACATATTGTGATTTTTTAAAAAATGATAACCTAGGTCAGACTCCAGCTTTATTATCTTTGGATAATCAAGAGGTAAATTATTTCTAAGATTTATTCTTGAGTTCAAATAAACACTATTCATTCTAGAGCCAATGAATGCTAGGATTAAGAGAACCTCTTTCTTGCTACTGTACTTTTAAATTGCTTATATGCTGAGGAAAAGGCATAATTTTTCACATTAAACGTTGTACCCCCTCTGTACACTCTATTCCATATGTTTCTGTTTCCACAGAATGTTATAGTCTTTTGTGCAGATTAATGGCCAGTTAATTGTTGGGACAAATGAAACTTTACTCATTTGTTTTTAACTGGGCCAGACTGGAAGATGTGTGAATCTGTAAGTAAAATTAACAACCAGTTCTAAATATCAAAGCGAACGCCCTCCTGATGTAGGGGTAAAGTGGAAGTGCTTAAGAATGAAGATTAAATTCACTTCAGAGTGTAAAGAGTACTCGTCATTTATCACTGTAGCAACGTTCCAATGTGAACAATTCCAAATAAAAACCAGCTCGATTTAGTCTCATTTGCTGTGCTGACACCCACATCATAAAATACAAACCGCTGGAATGAACATCACTGCAGTTAATAATTAATCTGAAATGTTACTGTATTACACAGAATAATTTTTAAAATTTTCACATGGTTTCAAATGTCATGCAGTGTTTCACCGAAAACGTAACACCAGAATATGCAATCATTTAAACTGCAATTATTTCATGTCTAAGGTAGTGTATCCTGTTTCGCAACAGGATAAACCCAAGAGATACAAGCTGAAAGCCCACACTGTCCAAATTAAGAGGATAAGAAAAACGGAGAACTGCGCTGGCGCTGAGCGGACAGAGACCTTGCGAGGGCTGGGGGTTGAGCTCAGCTCACAGGACACGATATACAGTATCACCGACCCGACTCTCCGAGAAAGATAACATCTCACGGGGAGGCTTAAAGACCAGGCGCGGCTCTCCAACCCGGCGGAAAAGAGGCGACACAAATTAGAAGACAGAGGAGGGCTCAAAGCAGAAGCAAACCAGGGAAAGAGCGGAAGCCAGGCGTGGCCAGCGCGGCTCTCGAGTCGACCTCGGAGGGGCCATCGGCAGCCACAGCCGGGCCGGGAGCGCGGCCGAGCTGTACCCGCGGCAGCCGGGCGAGCAAGGACAAAGGCGGGAGCGCCCGGCCCCAGCGAGGCGAGCGTAACCACGCCCCGGGGCGTTCCTCCGCCGGAACGGGGCGGGGCCTGCGCTTGGGGCCCGTCGTCTAGGCAACGGGTGCGCTCGCCGTCTGGGCTTTTCAGAAAGCCTCTAATCCGGGAGTTTCGGGCTGGGAGAGGAGCTCTGGGGGAGGGGAGGGCGCCCGGTCGCTGGCCCTCCGTACGCCCCGTTGGTTTGGGTGGTCCTCCCAACTGCAAGGAGCGGACTCGGAGCGCACCTCATGGCATAGGACGGGGAAGGCGCAAGGGTCTAGGGAAAGCGTCGCTTCCGCACGTCTGCCCTCTGCGGGAGCTCGACCCTTGGGAGCAGCTTCCCTCTTGGGCCCCTTTGTCTCCAAACCGTTCCACACTGAGCTCCGGGAGGCGACACAAAGGGAGGGAGGTGACGAGCAGCGCAGGCGCGGGAGCCGCCGAGGCTACTGGGAATGGTGGTCCGGCCACAGAAGGCTAGCTCTGCGCTCTCGCGGGCCCGCGGCCGCGGCTTTGAGGCCACGGCGGAGACAAGCGCGCATGCGCCAACACTTCCGCCCAAGCTGCGGCCCACCCTCTCCTTCAGCCTCCCAGAGGACCTGGGTTTCTAATAGTAAGAGCCTGGGAGGAGGTACCCAGGGTCGCCCCGCCTCCTCTTCGTCTGGATTGGGCTGCCAAGGTAAGGATGGCAGGTCCATTGGCTCCTGGGGTTGCCAGTTCTGTTCTAGGCCGTACTTATATCGCGGTGCCGGGCGGCTACCGAGGAGAGAGAGGGGTTGAGGGTGGAAAGGGGGATGGCTGGTACGTGTAGGGGTTTCGGAGGCGGAGGTCCCGCAGCCCACTCGGTGCCGGGCGGGTTTTCACCGAAGCAGGCCACCACCCCTCGTTTCCGGGGGGCGTGCAGCGTCACCCAACAGGCTCTGCCACCAAGTGCCAAACTCCTAGTAAAGTTTGCGCCTCGCCGGCTGCCCCCGCCCCGGTGGCCCTGCCGCGGTCCCCTCGGCGACCCTCGCCCCCGGCAAAAGTGACGGGCGAGGCCACGCCCCGCGCGGGCCGGCCCCCGAGCCCCGCCGCCCCCCCGGGCTCCGGGACGGTGAGGGGCGTGAATGCGGCGGGGGGCGGGGCCGCCGCCGGGGGTGGGGGAAGCGGGCAGGGGGCGCATGCGCGCTGCGACGCGGGGCTGAATGTTTCCCAAGTGTTTGAAACTGGTATTTGGGTTTTCCACGTTGGACAAGTGCGGCGCGGCGGGCGGCTGAGCGCGCCCCTTCCCGCTGCCTGCCCCACTGCGCTCTCCTCCCCGGCCCGGCGGGCGGGCTGGTGGGCGGTGGTGGCCGCGGCGCTCGGCCCTCTCCCTCCGGTGTGTGCGCGCTCGTACGCGCGGCCCCCAGCGCCCGCCCCGCCGCCTGGGAGGGGGCCTGCGCGGCTGGCCGGGGCGTGCGCCCGGGGAGCCTCCGCCACCGCGGCCCGCGCCCGCAGGCGCCGGGGTCCCCGCGGCCCCGGAGGCGGCGCGGCGGGCTCGGCAGATGTAGCCGCCGGGCCGGGGCCGGATCCGGCGGCCGGGCGCCGGGAGAGCGAGGGCTTTGCATTTTGCAGTGCTATTTTTTGAGGGGGGCGGGGGGTGGAGGAAGCGGAAAGCCGCGCCGAGTCGCCGGGGACCTCCGGGGTGAACCATGTTGAGTCCTGCCAACGGGGAGCAGGTCCACCTGGTGAACTATGTGGAGGACTACCTGGACTCCATCGAGTCTCTGCCTTTCGACTTGCAGAGAAATGTCTCGCTGATGCGGGAGATCGACGCGAAATACCAAGGTACGGCCGGGTGGTGGATGGGCGGGGGCGGCTGCTTCCATCCCCGCGGGTCCGGGCGCGCCGCGGGCCGGGCCGGTCCTGCGGGGGACCCGAGGACGCGGCCGGCTCCGCAGCAGCGGCCCTCGACAGGGGCAGGAACAAAAGGTCTGGGCGCCTTTGATTCGCCAAGGTCCTTGTGTGCAAAGCCCGGGACACGGAGGAGGAAGGAGGCACGAGAGGTCTCACTGCAAGGCTGCGCGACCAAAGCGCTCTTTGTAGTGAAGTGATGAGGCGGGTGCTGCGGGGGAGGGGGCGGCGGGTCTAAGCCGTGTCCTCTAGGAAGGGGCGCAGATTACGGCGCGAGATGGAGGGATGTGCCGGTGCTTGGGGCTGCAGGGCGCGGAGACCGGGCTGCTGGAGGGGGGCGGCTGCGGGCCGGGGGTTCCCGCGGACCTGCTGCGTCGGTCCGGAGCGCCACTGCTTCTTCGGCCGCTCGTCGCCACCCCCCACCCAGTCCTGTATTCGAGTGTTACATAAAGTATGGGGTACTCGGCTTGGGGCAGCTCGGCCGCCCCCGCCCCCGCCCAGCCCCCTCCGGCCCTCCCTTGGCGCTGGACGCCGAGTAGGGGCCGACCGAGAGGGGCGACGCCGCCGGGTGTAGTTTGCGGAGGACGTGGGCTTTTCTCTGTGCAGAGGGGAAGGGAAGGGGAGGAGCGGAGGCGGGGAAGGCGCCCATCTGCGCGGCACTCGGGGGGCGCGGGCAGATCGCTGGCAAGGAGAGGAACGTGGCAGGTGAGAGAACCTGTGGGTCCTTCTCTGCAGCCGCGGCCGCCCAGAGTGTCAGAGAGAGGTGGAGGGCTCGTGTCCGCCGGGAATTGTTGGCTGTTGGGGAAACTTTCCTGCGAGGTCAGGCAAAGCTTTGGGGGCTGTGTTTTGAATGTGAATCGTCGCTCGGAGTTTACAAATGTTTACAGAGCTGCGCAGCAGGGAAACGGAAGAGTCGAGGGAGGGTGAAAAATCGACCGCTCTCTCCACAACACACCAGACCCTCCAGCGGGGAAAGCGCCCCTGCGCGCTCTACCCGAGACGCAGCTTCGCAGTGATTTTTTATAGGAGTCTCATTAGCATATTGCGGAACGTCCCGCCCTGGCCTCTCTGTGATTGGTCTTGACCTCCCTCGTGGAATGTCCTTATCTGCCTGCTGTGGAGCGATTCGTCGTTGGGCCGGATGAGGGTGTGCCTTGAACAGTGACTGGCATGGGTCTGTGTTTCCGCTGCCTTTTTTTTTTTCTCTTTCGGAGAGGGGCGGAGTGGAGGGAGGAGGTCGAGTTGATTTGAATGTCTTCGGGTCGCCCGGCCTCAGGCCTTGGATTGGCCCTTGGTGCTGCTGGGGCTTGCCGTGCTTTCGGGCCCTGCACTGTGATTGGCGCTCTACCTGGCCTCCGCCCTCCGGGCCGGCGATCCTGATAGGCAGCAGTTCTCGGGGCGGGACGTGCCGCCCGCTCGCCCCCTTCTTATTGGCTGGAGGTCCGCCCCACAGTCGGTCACATCCGGCCGCGGAGCAATGGTGGCTGCCGAGGGCTGGTGCCGCGGCTCGGGCCAGCAGTTCTCCCTGGCAGCCCGCAGAGGACCCCGGGCCACCTCTCTGCTGATCCGAGGGTGCAGTCGCGCGTGGCCGGGAGAGCGTGAGTGACTATGGGCGTGTCCCCGCTCTGAGTCCCGGCTCGGGGGCTTTTCTGGAAGGGGGTCCCAGGACTAAAGAGACCGGCCCCGCCGGTTGGGCTTGGAGCTGTGAATGGAAAGGGAGCGGGGGCCGGGAAGATTCCGAGCGTTTGGCGATTATTTAAGAAAAAGAAAAAGTACGCGGGGCGGGGTTCGCCTTCCCCGGCGTTAAGAAGACGAAAAAGTTGGCCCTTATAATCTGACATCCGTGGCAGTATGTCCACAAAACCTCTTTATTCCTCTTGTCGTCACTGTGGAGAGCCTGGCTTGCTGCTTCAGAGTCAGAAATTCTTTCCTCAGGTTACCCTGGTATGGTGTGCTTTTTTGGCTTCAGAGAAGATCGCGGTCCCGCCCCGCGGTGTGCGTTTCAGCCTTGCAGCTGGGAGAGTGTGGAGCTCACACATCCCTCGTGGTGACGATCGCCACTCATCCGGTTGAACTTCGCTGTAAATGTTGAGATGTGCCGCACAGTTCACAAAGATTAAAGTTTTATATGTACAGAATTACGCTGTAGCAAGTCAAACTTGGTTAAGAGTCTTTTGCTTAGTACATATCAATTGTAGATTAATCTATAAGGGTGGATTGTAATTAGTTTACCAATTTTAAACGGTATTTGAGGTTGCTTGAATCATTTTTCAAGTATTTTATAAAAATACCCACTTCCAGGGAAGTATGCTTCATAAAGAACTTAAGTGCAACGTTTATGTAAAATTAAAGTGTATTTTTGATAATTGGACAAAGCAAATTAAATTTTGCTGCAGTCTCATTTGATCTTCACTTCTTTCCATACGTTGTTGCTTTCCCATGGTAAGGTTGGTGTGGGACAGGTTTAGAAGAGTCAGTAGCAGTTTATTTGAAGCTGAGCTGATGGAACCGAAGCGGCGGAGTGTGGCAGGATGCCTTCCTATTTAGTAGTGATGTTATTCTTGCTTGTAAGTATCTGTACCTACTGGCGATTGTTGATAGAGCACTTTGCTTGGGGCATCTAAGAATATATGCCATTGTATAGGTAACAGAATTACCTCTTGGTAATTTTGTGATTGGGGTATTTGTTTATCTTCCCACAAGTGAGGCTTCACCTGTGTCTAAGCTTGCATGTGATATAAAAGAAACTGTATGTTTACTAAATTTTAAGTTAGCAATATGGTAGAATTGTTCTTTTCTATGAAATGCCAGCATTGTCTTTAGAAATTTGATTATGGATTAAACCAAATCATACCATTTTGTGACTTGTGTTCCATTTAAAAATAAATGGCACAAACTCATGTTTTAATATTTATGATAAATAAATTGGGTAAATTTATAGCAGTTGGATGAGTTGAGCACAGCTATTTATTTTCAGAATTAATTACTCTAAGAGACTGAGACTATGGCATTCCTCCTTTCTGGTAGCGGTTTCACTTGTTCTCTAGGAAGTATCTTCAGAGATGTCATTAGTTTGAGAGTGACAGCTGAAAGGAGTGACTGAGGCAAGGATCTCTATTACTGGAGGTTTATTAAGCCAGCTTTAGGCAAAGGGGGTGGGGGGCAGGGTGGTGGAGATGCAAGCCACAGATGTATCTGAATTTTTTCCAAAGAGGTTTTTAGGATGTTTAGTATCTAGACATTGGGGGAGGGGTGGTCTGTGGCCTGGGAGTTGAGTAACACAGATGGTTACATTCTTGAGAGACTTTAGTTAATGTCTAGGAAATCTACATTTTACATAAGTTAAGGTGAATGTTTGAAGAGAAAAGGGGAGTAAAGGAAGAATCAATTATGTAGACACGTTTGGGTAGGTGGAAGAATGATTGATGTCATCCAGTCTCTGTTTTGTACCTGGGAAGATAAGCTTGTAATCAACATTATCAGTGTGGAATCAAACAGACTTTAGTATTAGGAGCTAGGCTGAAACTGCAGACCTAAAGTCACAATTAAACATGTCCTTGTTTATGGGAGGCCAGTAAGGAGTTTCCTTATGAATGATCTGTGGTGGCAGTCCCTCCTAGATGCCTGAGGCCTTTTACCTTTCAGTGAGTATCTGGCTAATGCATAATATTCACAGCAGCTATTCATTTGGAAGGGAGTGTTTGCATGACTCAGCCGCCAGGCTTCACCTTCCCTTTGTAGAAAGAGTTTTGGGGAATCCTGAGATTTTTATTTTCCTTTATAAGACTATAGCCTGGAAGAGAATACTTACTGTTGTATTTAGGCAAGCTTCAGTGTTGGCATAAGTTCATAGGATATGCTCTAGTGTTGGTGTACATCTTATACTACTTGGGGATAAGATGTAGAAATGGTGGTGGCAATGTTTTAGACATTCCCTCCCACTGTCACTCCTCCCCACACACTTCTTAGTTGGAAAGCAGTGTAGTTGCCTTAAGAGATGCAAAAGGGTTTTAGGAGAAAAATTAATTTAATGGTTACCATTTGAGAAAAATAACTCTGGATATTTCTGCGTATTTAAATAGAGTTTTGGCAAAGATATTTACTTCTCTTATTTCAATCAGGTTATTTAAAAGCTTTTATTCTTGAGAAATTGCCTAGTTACACTTGGCAAATTACATTTTAAAATCACATACACTTTCTTCTAACCTGACCAAGAACATTTGAATTTAATACTGAAGGTTTTAAATTTGTTTTTGATAATGTTTTAAAATCTATTGACTTTTATAGATATGAAGATATTGTTTTAAGCAGTAGATGGAAAAGTAAAATCTGTCACCTTTGTTTTAAAGCAGGGCAAGGTTGTCTGTTTTATTGTCACCAAACCATTTTTGTCTTTACTAATTAGAGGGATAACATGCTAAAATAAACATATAGTAACTGATAAACTGAGGACCTTGGTCACAAAGTCATCTGGACATGGCCTGTTAATCCCGTTCTTTAACCACAGAGAGCTATTATATAAATTTATATTCATTCTCTAATAGGATATTCTAGATGTTATTACATTAAAATAAAAAGAGTAAAGATATTTGTTAATTTGAATAAAACATTCAAAAAAGTGGTGATGAAGAGTACATGATGGTTACAAGAGACTGGGAAGTGTAGTGGGGAGGGGGGTAAATACGGTTAGATAGAAAGGACAATATTTGACAGCCCAACAAAATGACTATAATCAACAGTAAGTTAAGGTATACTTTATTTTTATTTTTATTTTTTTTGAGACAGAGTCTCACTCTGTTGCCCGGGCTAGAGTGCCGTGGCATCGGCCTAGCTCACAGCAACCTCAAACTCCTGGGCTCAAGCAATCCTTCTGCCTCAGCCTCCCGAGTAGCTGGGACTACAGGCATGCACCACCATACCCGGCTAATTTTTTCTATATATTTTTAGTTGTCCAATTAATTTCTTTCTATCTTTAGTAGAGACGGGGTCTCACTCTTGCTCAGGCTGTTTTGACCTTGAGCCATCTGCCCACCTGAGCCTCACAGAGTGCTGGGATTACAGGTGTGAGCCGCCACACCCAGCCTTAGGGTATACTTTAAAGTAACTAAAAGAGTAGAATTGGAATGTTCCTGACACAGAGAAATGATAAATGCCTGAGGTAACAGATACCCCAGTTTCCCTGATTTGATTAATGCACATTGTATGTATCAAAACATCTTATGTACCTGTAAAGATACACAACTATTATGTACCCATAAAAATTAAAAATAAAATTAATAAGATATAGTACAAAAATATAATTTATAATAGTTAAATTTTTATATGTTCATATATAATGTAATGAATTTAAATATTACTACATAATTATAAATAATTTTATTCAAATAAATATTTGAACAAAAATGGCAATATGGGACATAATCATTAATGTAAAAAGTTTGGGTCCAAGCACTTCAGCTAATTTGAACTTTTCCCCTTAATTTCCTCAGGAGTATTTGTCACCCATGCTTCTGAACTGCATACAGAGTCCCTTGGGGCGCTTAGAGTGGCACTTTGCTAAATGGATCTGTGTTGGCATTTGTATTTAGTTTCAGAGATTTTTTTCAATAGGAAAAAAAAGTCCTCCAGAAAGGCAGACAGGTTGTAAGATTTTTATATGGGGAAGCCTTGCATTGGTCATTTTGATCCTTTGCAATTAAACGTTTTTATAGACTAGACAATTAAAGTCTTATTTAATTGGCATGAATGTCTTCACCAGTGCTCACAGCATGGATGTGTAATGCATGTCTCTTCATTTGTAGAAATCCTGAAGGAGCTGGATGACTATTACGAGAAGTTTAAACGGGAGACGGATGGCACGCAGAAGAGGCGGATGTTACACTGCATTCAAAGAGCCCTGATCCGGAGCCAGGAGCTGGGCGACGAGAAGATCCAGATCGTGAGCCAGATGGTAGAACTGGTTGAGAACCGGGCCAGACAGGTGGACAGTCACGTGGAACTCTTTGAGGCTCATCAGGAGGTGGGCGACGCCACTGGCAACAGCGGCAAAGCCGGCCAAGACAAGTCCAAGAATGAGACAATCATGCAGGCAGAAAAGCCAAATAACAAGAGATCCCGGCGACAACGCAACAATGAGAACCGAGAGAATGCGTCTAATAATCATGACCACGACGACATCACCTCAGGAACGCCCAAGGAGAAGAAAGCAAAAACCTCAAAGAAAAAGAAACGCTCCAAGGCCAAAGCAGAGAGGGAAGCATCCCCTGCAGATCTGCCCATCGACCCCAACGAGCCGACGTACTGTCTGTGCAATCAGGTCTCCTATGGAGAGATGATCGGCTGTGACAACGACGAGTGCCCCATTGAGTGGTTCCACTTCTCATGCGTGGGCCTCAACCATAAACCAAAGGGCAAGTGGTACTGTCCCAAATGTCGAGGGGAAAGCGAGAAAACAATGGACAAAGCACTGGAGAAATCCAAAAAAGAGAGGGCTTATAACAGGTAGTTTGTGGACATTCATTAAGGAGTGAAGAGAACAGAACAAACCAGTGTATTTATTATGTTGCCACCTTTGTTGAGGTGTAAGGATTGTAAAATGTATATTTTTAAAGGATGTTAGAAAAGGGGCCATTCCTTTTATAGGGGTGGCAGTGATTCCTTGGCCTTTTGTTTTTATTGGTACACACGTGTAACAAAGTGGTCTGTGGATCAGCATTTTAGAAACCACAAATATAGGTTTGAATTAAACATTTAAGTATGTCTCAGACTGATTTTTTTTGGGGGGGTATGACTAAAAGCAACCTAACATTAAATGTGGAAATAAAAGATTTAGCTATTTTCTTCTAATGAAAGTATTGTTATTACTTTATGAAACATTTTTTTAAATTAGCCAAGTTGCCAAAAATACAGCCTATGGTAAATTTGTTTCTTGCTACTATAATGTATATCCATAAAACAATTCAGTAATAAAGGTTTAAAGTTCAAAGATTATTTTTTAAAAAGGTAAATGGTTAAATTTTATGTGACAAATATTTTGTATACTGGCCTGTTCCCCAGACGGCCATTTTTAAATGATTGGGTACATTTTTACTAAACAGAAGTGGTCTAGTCATGGAACTCCCAATCACGCTTTTGCTATCACAAATCATAGTGTAATCATCTTTAATTTATATAAGGTGTATAAATGTACATTTCCAAGTGAACTTGCACTTGCTGTATTATAATTGGAAGTACAGCCGGATGCTATTGTGAAACTAAAGTGTGCTTCCTGCTGTATGTTTGAGAGCTGTACAGATTTTATGTCAAGAAATAAATGAAACTTGGCAAGTTTGTTTCTCTAGCAGTATATTTAATTTTGACGTAAGTAACTTAACAAGTTTTGTCTTGAAAATTTAAATACCAGCAGTTTAGGAAAAGCCTTAAGCAAATTTTGTGTTATTGTTCTCACTTAATAATGAAGTAGAAGTTACCTAATGCCAGCAAATAAATGTGAAGAAAATATGTATTTAGACCAGGGATCAGGAAATTACTACCCAGCAATCCAGCCTACCATGATAATTGTACGTCCTGTGAACTAGGAATGGTCTTTACATTTTTAAATGGCTAAAAAAGAAAAAAATTCATTTCGGGACACATGAAAAAATACAAAATTTAAATGTTTGTGTCCATAAGTAAAGCTTCATTGGAACACAGCCATGCTTGTTTGGGTATGTATTGTGTGTGGCTGCTTTTGCAAAATGGCAGAGTTGAGTAATTGCAACAGAGATCATTTGGCCTGAAAAGCAAAAACTACTTTGTGGCCCTGTGCAGAAACAGTTTGCTGACCTCTGATTTAGACTAGCATCTAGCGTTGATGATTTGTGTCATTAACTGCCCACATATTGAAAGGGTCAGTGGAATTTCCATTTCTAACTGATAGATGGTTCACTTTGACTTCTAACTCGGTGAAATCGGTTTTTCTCCATGGTGTGTTTCAGTCCCTGTGAAGCTACTATAAGGAAGAATTGAGTAATGTCACTGTAGGATATAAGTATCTTTGTGTCATGTATTTATTATAAGTGAAACAGTAAGTTGTTTTCTGATTGTTT
The DNA here is from genome assembly GCA_963574885.1 of Lepilemur ruficaudatus. NCBI lineage: Eukaryota > Metazoa > Chordata > Mammalia > Primates > Lepilemuridae > Lepilemur > Lepilemur ruficaudatus. The sequence goes on from CAUYRT010005512.1 coordinate 12,551, forward strand.
ACTTTTGGTTTTGGCTTGTTTTTTTTTGTTTTTTTTTTTTTTTTTGAGACAGAGTCTCGCTCTGTTGCCCGGGCTAGAGTGAGTGCCATGGCGTCAGCCTAGCTCACAGCAACCTCAAACTCCTGGGCTCAAGCAATCCTTCTGCCGCAGCCTCCCAAGTAGCTGGGACTACAGGCATGTGCCACCATGCCCGGCTAATTTTTTCTATATATTTTTAGTTGTCCAATTAATTTCTTTCTATTTTTAGTAGAGACGGGGTCTCACTCTTGCTCAGGCTGGTTTCGAACTCCTGACCTTGAGCGATCCACCTGCCTCTGCCTCCCAGAGTGCTAGGATTATAGGCGGGAGCCACTGCGCCCAGCCAATGACCCCTTTTTGTATGGCTCTCAAACCAAGAATAGTTTTTTATGTTTTTAAAGCGTTATAAAAAAAAACACACACACACAAAGATGTGATGGAGACCTAAGTGGCCCATGAAGCTTAAAACATTTTAGACCCCTACTTTAGAGGGTTTCCCCTGATCTTTTTAGTGTGTCTAATACTGGAAGTTGGCTGCTAAACATAGGCTTTCATCCCGTGTCTCTGGAATCAGGAGGGGCTAGATGGCTCAGAGTGTGGGGCTATCAGCTCGCGCCTGGAAGTCCAGCATCCCTTCTACCACCACCACTCGTTGTTCAGGGGTACTTCAGATTCATAAGTGGGGTTAGGGTCCCAGCTGACCCTAACCCCACTTACAAATCTCCCTCTAAGGCTCCTGTCTGAGGGAGGAGAGGAGTGCTATTCTTAGGCGGAGGAATTGAGAGCCCTGGGAACTCTGCAGTGGAAGGGTAGCAAAACCCATGTTCCGGGGAGCATATTTTGAGAACAGATACAAACACTCTACCTCTTTTCATCCTTTCTCCTAGATTCACAGCAAGGCCACTGGTACAGACAATCTTTGAAGGTGGAAAAGCAACTTGTTTTGCATATGGCCAGACGGGAAGTGGCAAGACGCATGTGAGTACTTCAGACCTAGTAGGGAGAGAGCCTTCCCACTGGGTCTCTGAAAAGGAAGACAACGAGTTTCTTGCAGAAAATCCCCTCGGTGCAGATTCCCCATCACCAGATACTCTTAGGGTGCCAGACGAAAGAAGGGGCCTTACTTAGCAATTCCTTCCTTCTGGCTTTGGTGTGGCCCATTGTGGTGATGGAGCCAGTATTGCTCTGGACTAGGCCAGAGACCCTTTACTGTGGTCTTCTTCCCCTTCCTTTTGTAGACTATGGGAGGAGATCTCTCTGGGAAAGCCAAGAATGCATCCAAAGGGATCTATGCCATGGCCTGTAAGTAGTGTGTTCTGCCGCATCAGGGTTGGGCACAGAAAGGCAGGTTGCTTACTTAGCCAGGTTCTCTCCCTCAGCCCGGGACGTCTTCCTGCTGAAGAATCAGCCCCGCTACCAGAAATTTGGCCTGGAAGTCTATGTGACATTCTTCGAGATCTACAATGGGAAGGTAGCTGGCAGGAAGCCCCTTGTTCGTGCTGTTGGGGCCCCCAAACTTTCTAAAACCTTGAAGTTGGCTAGAAGTTGTAGAAGCCAACCAACCTGTTAGCTTTCAAGCCTTTGATGGGCCACTCTGCCCTGGTGTGTATGAGAGTTTTTATCTGATGGTGAGATGGCACCCAAACTCAACATGTATGAAGGGATAGTCCTCAGGGCTTCCCCTCAGGAGGAAGGTTTGCCTGTGTGTGCCATTATTAATAGGATATTGTGTGCTAAGCACTGTTCTAAGCACTTTTCTTGTCTCAACTTTACAGATGAAAAGCAAGGCTAGGGTGGTTAAGTAACTTGTCCAGTCCTACAGCTAGTAAAGTTGTAGAGTCGCATCAAACTGAGGCAACCTGGTTCAGATCCCAAGTGTATTGCGCTCTGTTAATCTGAGATCTGTCAGCCTGTATTCTCTCTGCCTTTCCTGCTCTTGGTCCTTATCTAAGCTGGGGCAGGTTCTGTCCAAGGGAAGAATTGGGTGGGTGCATGGTGCCTGATGGCCTTCGCCTCACACCCCCTGCCTGGCACAGCTGTTTGACCTGCTCAACAAGAAGGCCAAGCTGCGTGTGCTGGAGGACGGCAAGCAGCAGGTGCAGGTGGTGGGGCTGCAGGAGCACCTGGTTAACTCTGCTGATGATGTCATCAAGATGATCGACGTGGGCAGCGCCTGCAGGTCAGAGTCTGGTGAGGGGAAGGGTCTCGTGCCTGGTTCAGGTGTAAGGACTTGTTCTGAGCCCATTTCTGTTTCCACAGAGTACTGTTTCCCCCCAGCTTGGCAAGGGCTGTGAAAACCTTTGCTTTAAGGGGTATTAATGGAGTAGATGATCCAGGGCCAGAGGCTCATCAAAACCAAGTTAAAGTATCTTAAATCTAACCAAGGCAGGCATTATTTGCAGGCTGTTACCCCAAAGGCATGCTTCCTGGCTTTTGTGGGCTTCTCCTTGCTTTTCCCTCCCTTTGCTCTGAGTCTGTTCAGGGCTGGAAGTAACAGGGCCATGGTTCCTCTGTACAGAAGTAGGGAACTGCTCTTGCACTGGGATCCTAGACATGGCACAGTGGGGTGCTCGGCAGCTATGGAGGTCCAGGGAGCGGGATGCCCTCAAGTTCTGGCAAGTAGTTCATGACAGCTCCTTCCTCCCTGTGCCCTTTAGCAGAGTCAGCTTATCCTTCCCAATGTACTTATAGGCCCCCAGATCTGGCCAAGGCCCCAGCACGGAATCCAGCACCGATTTGCCTGCCAGGAAAATGTATTAGGTCCAGAGCTAGAGGGAGAGCTGCTCCCAGACAGCATGGAAGTCTGGGACAGGAAGACATAGGACTTCTTGGAGTCCTGACCTAGGTCCCTCCCTTACCAGAGAGCTTACTGCTATGGACTGGGGTGGTTTGGACTTTGGGGTGCCACAGAGGCTGGTGACCCCAGAAGCTCATAACCTGTCTTTATCCTCCTTTGCCATAGGACCTCTGGGCAGACGTTTGCCAATTCCAACTCCTCCCGCTCCCATGCCTGCTTCCAGATTCTTCTTCGAGCCAAAGGGAGAATGCATGGCAAGTTCTCTTTGGTGGATCTGGCAGGGAATGAACGTGGTGCGGACACTTCCAGCGCTGACCGACAGACCCGCATGGAGGGTGCAGAAATCAACAAGAGTCTCCTGGCGTTGAAGGTAGCAGGGGCTAGCTGGAAGTGGATGGCCTGGGGAGCTGCTGGGAAGGGAGGGAGTGGTCAGCACAAGAGGAAAGATGGGACCTCAGTTGTTCCTTTGCCCCACAGGAGTGTATCAGGGCCCTGGGACAGAACAAGGCTCACACCCCGTTCCGCGAGAGCAAGCTGACACAGGTGTTGAGGGACTCATTTATCGGGGAGAACTCAAGGACTTGCATGGTGAGTAGGGTCTCTTTGGAGATGGAGTTACTTTCCAAGGAGACATTTAGTCCTGTCCCTGAGCAGGAGGCTCAACACCACTAGCTGCCTGGGTTTCCAGACTCTAACTTGACTGGGCTTCTATACCCTGCTTTTCCACACCAGCCTCCTCGTGGCCTACCCAAGCAGGAAGGAAAGGATCTACTCCCTTTACTATGTGTAGGTGCAGCTCTTGGTTTGGGGGAATTCATTTCTCCCTTTCCTGGTGAAAAGTAAATTTCAGAATTCAGAAGGTGGGCCTTTGGGTTAGCAGGAGAGGGAAATCCTTTTCCATGGCTTCCCTCAGGTTCATTGGCTCCCAGCCTAGGAAATAGCCTGGAGCATGAGGCTACATCCTTGAATGACTTCTCTTTCCCTATTTTATCCCCAAGCCCTTCTAGGTGAGTTCTACCATCCCTTTCCTCCAGGGCATATTCTACCTTCTGGGTTGGGGACTTTTCATGAGGAAGGTGGGGTTTTCTGACTAAACTCTAAACTCTTCTACTTGAGGCATTATCCCTTGTCCTAGGTGAGCTGAAGTCTCCAGCAAGAGCCACAGAGATTTGAGATATGACCTTGGTAGCAGGAATGTCTCAGGAAAGGGATAAAGCAGCAGAAGATAATTAGATGTGCCTTTGAAAGCAGGACACCCAATGTTTAAGGCACCTTAATTTGCAGTGCCCATGGGGCAAGTTGCCTGGCTCAGCATGGGTGCTCAGTGAGTCCTCCCACCAATACCACGTGGGTCTTGGGGGCTTGAAGAGGCTCCTCCTAGAAGCCGTATGGGGGGCAGGCTATATAGTACCCTCACCCTTGATTCTCAGCCTTTATCCACTGCGCTTCTTTTGCAGATTGCCATGATTTCACCAGGCATAAGCTCCTGTGAATATACTTTAAACACACTGAGATATGCAGACAGGTACTGGTGCCTACAGCCAGGCGGGATGGGGGCAGGACTGGGGAAGGGAATGGCAGTGATGAGAGGGGAGGAGGCTCTGGGTCCTCGGAGCCTACTGTATGTTCTTCTGTGTGACTCTGAATCTGATGCTTGGGAGTTCAGCCATGATGCTAGGTCTGTCCCAGTCCCCTTGGGGCCCTGGTGGGGAGTCAGGAGTGTGTGAGGGTCTTTTCCAGTCCAGCTTCAGTCTGTGCCACCTCTCCTTGGCTGAAGGAAAAGTTGCTACTCCATCTTTTTGGAGCCTTAAGCCTCACAGCCTGAGTGGCACTACGGTCTCGTGAGTGCCAAGGGGGCTGCTGTGGGATCTGACACATTCTTGTTTCTTTAGGGTCAAGGAGCTGAGCCCCCACAGTGGGCCCAGTGGAGAGCAGCCAACTCAGATGGAAACAGAAGAGATGGAAGCCAGCTCTAACAGGAACTTGGTCACAAGCAGTGTAAGGGGCAGGATAGGGACAGGCGAGCCAGAAATGTGCCCTACTGAGGTGGGAACTGACCCACACAGTTATGTCTCTCTCCTTGGCTCCCTTAGTTCTCCAAAGAAGAGGAGGAACTGTCTTCCCAGATGTCCAGCTTTAATGAAGCCATGACCCAGATCAGGGAGCTGGAGGAGAGGGCCGTGGAAGAGCTCAAGGAGATTACACAGGTGGGGAGCTGGCGCTGGCCGTGAGGACTGGACAGCCACCCCAGCTCAGCCCTCAGAGTGCTCAGTGCCGTTCCTGGAACATGACCCGGACTTGCTCCCATGAGTCTATGGCAAGAAGCAGCCGTCTACACTAGCATTCCTTCTCTGCCTGGGCAGCTGATTGCCACAGCCTCTTCAGCCTGGCACACGTAGGCTGTCCTACACCCTTCTAGCCGGAGCTAGTCTCACTTCTCCATGCTTGAGGGCCTGGGGGTGACTCATATGCAGAGATCTTGTCTTATTTATTCAGTGACTGTTCCAGCTCCTGTGCTGAAACCAAAGACCAAAACATCAAGTGTAGGTAATAGGCCCCCAAGTAAGACTTGAGATAAATCCTGACTCTTCTATTCACAAGCTTATTTAGCCTCACTAGGCCTGTTTCTTCATCCTTAAAATGGGCAAGACAAGATGGTTGTATCTGAGGATTATGTGATAGGCTTATAAAACGTCAGCATACCCAAACCTAGGTATTCTGTTAAAAAAAAAAAAAGCATCAGCATATAGTGACCATCGGTCGGTGTTTAGTCAGTGGTGGAAGCTGCTGCTGTGGAAGAGCAAGTGGTGGGGCGGCAGAGCAGGACGTCCTAACACAGTGGGGCTCTCAGAGGATTGCGGGGCGGAAGGGAAGAACCTTGGGCACGTGTAACTGGGGAGGGATGGTGAAGGATGAGTGCTCCAGGGGTATGGAGGTCTGAAAGGACACGGCACTTCCAGGATGAATGAGAGGTTCTCCGTGGCCAGAGCAAAAGGAGTGAGCAGGTGATGGAGGGAGATTGAGGCTATGGACAGGTCAGCAGGGATCTGATGCTAAAAAGCCTTACATATAGTTTACACCAAAGGCCTGGACTTTTTTTTCTGAGGGCAACAGAGGCATTCAGAGGGGGTTAAGCAGAGAGGTGACATGGTCATATCAGAACTTTAGATACATCCCTGTGGCCACCATGTGGAACTTGGCTTTGGGGGCTTGAGGAGAACAAAGGTAGAGGCAGTTGGGAGACTGTTAGAGTTCAAGAGAGATGGATGTTGGTGCCTAGACCAAGGTGTGTCCATGGCCATGGGTTGGAATGAGGGCATAAGATTCAAGAACTATTTAAGACTCCTTTAGGGAGTAGAATTGGGAGGATTTGGTGACAAGCAGGGTAACAGAATAAAGCCACTCGGATTTCTGGTTTGCACATCAGGACCATAATGCCATTCATCTGACACGGGATAGGGACGAGTTTGGGGTGGGAAGAGGATGGATTCCAGCTGAAGGTTTCCCCAGGGGAGAGGGTCAGGAGACAGGGTATAGGCCATGGACAAAGGCATGGCATCTGCACAGGTATCTGCAATGCAGATGGTAGAGTCCCAGGAATGATTTGCTAAAGTGGTTTGGTCATTACTGAACTGACAAAGTCCTCCCTCTGTTGTTGCAGCAAGGACCAGGCTGGCTTGAGCTCTCTGAGATGACCGAGCAGCCGGACTACGACCTAGAGACGTTTGTCAACAAAGCGGAATCTGCCCTGGCCCGGCAAGCCAAGCACTTCTCAGCCCTGCGAGGTGGGTGTGGCTGGACAGGGTGCAGGTGGATGATGGTGGCCTCTGCTGGCTCCTGGGTGACTGCAGGTGATAGCAGCTCTGCCCTGCTCTGCCCTCTGAGTGAATGGGAGCCTCTCAGACCCCGACTAACCCCATGTGTACCAACAATCCTTCCTTCCAGATGTCATCAAGGCCTTGCGCTTGGCCATGCAGCTGGAAGAGCAGGCTAGCAAGCAAATAAGCAGCAAGAAACGGCCCCAGTGACGACTGCAAATAAAGATCTGTTTGGTTTCATCAGCCTCTTCCTGTCCCTCCCCTGCAAACTTTGGGTACCTGGTGGGTCTAGTCAGGGTCTGAGCTGAGAAAGGCTTTGATAAATGCCACATTATGGGGGCATCAGGATCCAGGGCAGCTGGGGAAGGGGTCAAAGTGACATGGGACACTACTTTCCTTTTCCTCAGTTGTCGCCCTCAAGGGAGCAAGGAAGAAGCAACTTTTGGTTAGCCATCTGCGTTGCCCTTCCCTCCATCAAGAGGGGAGTGCTCTCTGGTGTATAGTTTCCCCTTGGGCAGCATCCTGCCTGTGTGGACTGGCTGCTGGTAGAGGGCTCTCTGTGGTTGTTCTGGCTCTAGGGAGAGGGAAGGAACCTTTAGTCTAGCTCTCAGCTGGCTCTGGCCTACCTTCCAGCCCTTTGGTCTGAGCACTGCTATGTCCTGTACTTTAAAAAATGTTTCTTGGGACCTCTTCCTTCCTTGCTGTTGCTTGAGGCCCAAGAGGATCCCTATACTGTTTTATGTGTTTATACATTGTGTGTAACAATAAAGAAAGAGGGAAAAATATCAGCCTTTTGAGTGGTGTGTGGGAAGGGCCTGGGATGTGTCTGAGCCTTCACGCCTGCTCTTCCAGTGACATGAACCTGTGACTTGTTCAATGTTTCAACGTTTTTTTGGTTTTTTTTGAGACAGAGTCTCACTCTCTTGCCTGGGCTAGAGTGCCATGGCATCAGCCTAGCTCACAGCAACCACCTCAAACTCCTGGGCTCAAGCAATCCTCCTGCCTTAGCCTCCCAGGTAGCTGGGACTACAGGCATGCACCACCATGCCTGGCTAATTTTTTCTATTTTTAGCTATTTGGCTAACTTCTTTCTATTTTTAGTAGAGACGGGGTCTCGCTCTTGCTCAGGCCGGTCTTGAACTCCTGAGTTCAAGCAATCCTCCCACCTCAGCCTCCCAGAGTGCCAGGATTACAGGCGTGAGCCACCGTGCCTGGCCTTGTTCAATGTTTATTAGATGCTTATTAGGCTCCAGGCCTGTTCATGGGAATAGGAACTGTAAGTAGAAAGATGGCACTGTGTCTATTACACTCTGCTCAAGGCCCATTAAAAGATTCTTTTGGGGCTGGGAGTATTGGTTCACACCTGAAATCCCAGTACTTTGGAAGGCCAAGACAGGAGGAATGCTTGGGCCCAGCAGTTCAAGACCAGCCTGGGCAACATAGCAAGACCCCGTCTCTACTAAAAATTTAAAGATTAGTGCTCACTCTGGCAGCACATATACTAAAATTGGAACAATACAGAGAAGATTAGCATGGCCCCTGCGCAAGGATGACACAAATTTGTGAAGCATTCTATATTTTTTTAAAAAAAATTTTTTTATAAATAAAATTAAAAAAAAAATAGCTGGGCATAGTGGCTCACACCTGTAATCCCAGCTACTCAGGAGGATTGCTTGAGCCCAAGAGTTTGAGGCTGCAGTGAGCTATGTCCGCACCACTACAATGCAGCCTGGGTGATAGAGCAAGAGCTTGTCTCAAAAAAAAAAAAATTCTGTGGGAATGGTGACAAGAAAGCACTTTACTTGCTGGATAGGAAAGGATCTGAAGGGCAACACCAGTTTGGTCTTGAAAAAAAGGTCTGCCAGGTGAACTGAGACACTAAGCATAGGGCACGGGCAGTTTAGGAACTGGAGGACTCCAGGTTCCACGTCATGGGACATGAATTATCTGAGTGGTAATGAAGTGCCACTAAAAGGTTGTAAGCCTAGGAACCACGTAGCCAAATAAGTTTAGGAAGGCCACTGTCGGGGCCTGGGTGGGAAGCATGGAGTGTGTAGGCTACTGCAGAAACCAGAGTACGGTGGGCTCAGGAGGACAAGGTTCTGGCCTCAACCTCACTCAGGTTCTTCATTTGCAAAATAGCATTCTCTACTATGAGAATTGGCGAGAGAATTACATGAGTTTGAGGTGCCATTCAATAACCATTAAATTCTGAATCATAAATTTGACAGAAATGGAACTACCTCTGTGGCCTTGAAAAAACAGTAACCTGAACTTTATCCTTCATCTATAAAATGAGGCCACCAATACTCACCTCACAGAATTATGAGGATTAAATGAAAGAATGCCACCATTCTGGACCTAATCACCCAAAATATGACAAGAGTCCCTAACTAGTCTCCCTGCTTGCATTCTTGATTCCCAGTGACCCATTCTCTTCAATCAGCAAGAGGAATCTTTATAAGTTAACCTTCCTAGAACCCTTTCATCCTCCTCTTGCACAGAAGATAAATTCTCAGTGCCTTACTGAAAACTATCAGGCCCTGCCTGGAGCTCCATTGCTTCAGCTGGAATACAGAACAGTTTGGAGGTTACCAGACCAGCTTCTGAAGCCACACTGCAGGATGGGATCCTAACTCTGACGGCAGAACCTTTAGTGAGTTGCGTGACCTTTCTGTGCTGTTTGAAAAATGGGGATAATATTGGTATATGGAGTTGCAATGAAAATTGAGTTAAATACAGTGAGTATAATACCTCACATTTAATAACTCCTCCATAAATGCTAGATAATTTAAGCACATAATGACAAAGATTTTTGTTTTATTTAATAGCGTATCCACAGTGTCCAGAACATATGTTAACCCCAATACACATTTTTGAATGAATGAATTGTATCTCCTACCATTTGATGTTCTCTAACCACACTGGCCTCTGTTTCTTGAATATGCCAGGGCTTTTTTTTATGTAACTTTATTGAGACATAATTCACATATCATAAAATTCATTTAAAGTGATTTTTGGTATACTCTAGTTGGGCAACTATCACCACTACCTAATTCCAAAACATTTTTGTCATCCAAAAAGAAACCCCATTCGCATTAGCAGTTGTGCCTCAATACCCTCTCCCCTCAGCCCTAGGCACTTACTGATCTTTCTTTCTCCATGGATTAGGTTATTCAGGACAATTCATGTAAATGGAATCATACAACATGTAGTCTTTTGTGTCTGGCTTCTTTCACTTAGCATGTTTTCAAGTTTCATCGATATAGTATGTATCAGTATTTTATTCCTTTTTATAGCCAAATAATATTCCATTATGTGGATATACCAAACTTTGTTTACCCATCAGTTGGTGAATAACTCACGGATGAACAATCAGTTGGATCATTTCTACTTTACCGCTAAATGCTGCTGTGAACATTTACATGTGTTTTTGTGTGATGCGCATATATCTTCAATTCTCTTGGATATATTTAAGTCCTTTGACCTTTTCTTTAAGAGATGGGATCTTACTATGTTGCCCAGCCTGGAATGCAGTGGCTATTCACAGACATGATCTTATGATCATAGCACACTACACTTGAATTCCTGGCTCAAGTGTGATCCTCCCACCTCAGCCTCCCAAGTAGCTGGGACTACAGGTGTGCGCCACTGTGTCCAGCTTCCCTTTGTCCCTTTTTATGTTGTGTTGTCTTCTTACTGTCAACTTGTAAGAGTTCTTTATATATTCTGGATACTAGACCCTTATCAAATATATGATTTGCAAATATTTTTCCTTATTCCATGGGTTGTCTTTTCACTTTCTTTTTTTTTTCTATTTTTATTTTTTATTTATTTATTTTTTTTGAGACAGAGGCTCACTTTTGTTGCCCGGGCTAGGGTGCCGTGGCATTAGCCTAGCTCACAGCAACCTCAAACTCCTGGGCTGAAGCGATCCTTTTGCCTCAGCCTCCCAAGTAGCTGGGACTACAGGCATGCGCCACCATGCCTGGATAATTTTTTCTATATATATTTAGTTGGCCAATTAATTTCTTTCTATTATTAGTAGAGACGGGGTCTTGCTCTTGCTCAGGCTGGTTTCGAACTCCTGACCTTGAGCAATCCACCCGCCTTGGCCTCCCAGAGTGCTAGGATGACAGGCGTGAGCCACTGCGCCCGGCCTTTTTTCACTTTCTTGACGGTGTCCTATGAAGTACAAAGTTTTCAATTTTGGTGAAGTACAATTTATCTTTTCTCTCATTGTGTTTTTGGTGTCATATTTAAGAATCCATTGTCAGGCACTCACTCTAGCCCGGGCAACAGAGTGAGACTCTGTCTCAAAAAACAAAAAAAAAGAATCCATTGCCAAATCCAAGGTGTGACAATCTATCCCCATGTTTTGTTTTGTTTTTTTTCAGGAATATTATAGATCTTAATATAAAACTCTTTAAATAGTTCATAACATTCAATCTTGCAGACATTGGCCGGGCACGGCGGCTCATGCCTGTAATTCTAGCACTCTGGGAGGCTGAAGCAGACATATCATTTGAGCTCTGGAGTTCAAGACCAGTCTGAGCAAGAGTGAGATCCCGTCTCTACTAAAAATAGAAAGAAATTAGCTGGACAACTAAAAATATATATATAGAAAAAATTAGCCGGGCATGGTGGCGCATGCCTGTAGTCCCAGCTACTCGGGAGGCTGAGGCAGTAGGATTGCTTGAGCCCAGGAGTTTGAGGCTGCTGTGAGCTAGGCTGATGCCACGGCACTCTAGCCCGGGCAACAGAGACTCTGTCTCAAAAAAAAAACAAAAACAAAAACAAAATCTTGTGGACATTGATATATTATTGAAATAAATATCAGAGGACGCTATGAGGAATTTGTGTCTAAGAATGTGAATTTTTGAAAGTTAAAATTCATATAATTTTTTGATATCAAATCCATCCATATAAATACCAATTGAGCAAAGGAAGCCCAACATTTTTGCCGATGACATATTCAGATAGTCTTTGGAACAAGAAAAAGTCCTGCTTTGACTCACTAGTTTGAAAGTAGGTGATTTCTCTTTTGTTTTTTTGTTTTTGAGGCAGAGTCTCACTGTGTTTCCGGGGCTAGAGTGCTGTGACGTCAGCCTAGCTCACAGCAACCTCAAACTCCCGGGCTCAAGCAATCCTTCTGCCTCAGCCTCCCGAGTACCTGGGACTACAGGAATGCACCACCATGCCCAGCTAATTTGTTCTATATGTTTTTAGTTGGCCAATTAATTTCTTTCTATTTATAGTAGAGACGAGGTCTCGCTCTTGCTCAGGCTGGTTTCGAACTCCTGACCTTGAGCGATCCTCCTGCCTCAGCCTCCCAGAGTGCTAGGATTACAGCCGTGAGCCACCGTGCCCAGCCAGTAGGTGATTTCTTTACTATTCTTCAATAACTTCTTTGACATAATCCTGATAATTGCTTTAATGTCTTCTCTCATATTGTGAACACAGGGAAAGGAACTTGATAACAAGGGTGACATTCTAGTCACTGCAATTCCCAACATTACCAGAGAACAGTGAACATCTGGTTTTTAATAAATTCTTAAGTGAAAGAAACAGGTACTCAATCCATTTGTGGATTTACATTGTGATTTTTTTTCTAAACTGTTTTTAAATCAGCCTGTTAATATACCTAGCTTTTCAGTTCCTTTGTTTTTAGCAATATTTACTTTAAAAATGTGCTTTTTCTGGGAAGCACAAATATATTCTTTATCAATATTTTAGGGGAAAAGTGGTTGAGAATAAATGTACATTCTTCAGTTTCAGCGGTATCTAACTTTTAAAGAATAACCAGTTCAGAGGCCATCGCAGTGGCTCAGGCCTATAATCCTAGCACTCTGGGGAGGCCGAGGTGGGAGGATTGCTTGAGGCCAGGAGTTTGAGACAATCCTGTAGTCCCAGCTACTACAGAGGACGATTGCTTGAGGCCAGGAGATTGAGGTTGCAGCAAGCTATGATGATGCCACTGCACTCTAGCTGGGGCAGTGAGACAGTGACAGTGAGACTCTGTCTCAAAAAAAAAAAAAAAAGAATAAAATACCTAGGAATAAATTTAACCAAGGAGAGGAAAGACTTATATTTACGAACTTATACTTATGACTTATACTTAAGACTTATACTTATGAAAAGTATAAAACATTGTTGAATGAAACTGGAGATCTAAATAAATGGAAAAGATACCTGTATTCATGGATTAGAATACTTAATATTGTAAATATGCCTATACAATGCAAGCTATATACAGAGTCAGTGTAATCCCTATTAAAATCCCAAAAGCCTTTTTTACAGAAATGGAAAAACTGATCCTCTGGTGAGTTGATTTTCAACAAGGGTGCTAAGATAATTCAATGAGGAAAAAAGAATCTTTTAAAAAATTGGTTCTGGAGAAACTGGATATTTTCATGCAAAAGAATGAATTTGGACCTCTACTTCACTTAACTGAAAATGAATCTACAACCTAAATATAAGAGCTAAAATCAGGCCGGGCACGGTGGCTCACGCCTGTAATCCTAGCACTCTGGGAGGCCGAGGCGGGCGGATTGCTCAAGGTCAGGAGTTCTAAACCAGCCTGAGCAAGAGCGAGACCTCGTCTCTACTATAAAATAGAAAGAAATTAATTGGACAACTAAAAATATATAGAAAAAAAAATTAGCCGGGCATGGTGGCGCATGCCTGTAGTCCCAGCTACTCGGGAGGCTGAGGCAGTAGGATCACTTGAGCCCAGGAGTTTGAGGTTGCTGTGAGCTAGGCTGACGCCACAGCACTCACTCTAGCCTGGGCAGC
>CAUYRT010005514.1:0-43971 GCA_963574885.1 Lepilemur ruficaudatus
GGGTTACTCAGGAGTCTGGACATATCTCTGTGAATGTCCAGCAATATGGTTAGATTCACATCTAACCACAGATTCAGATCTGCGGTTTTTATAATCACAGATATCAATTACCAGTTATCAGAGTAACATATTTGCGTATCAGGGAATGCAGTTGCTTTGGGAACAGGATTACACAGGTAGTTGATTAGGGTCAAAAATCCTCTCAAAGGGCTCCTAACAAATTCTAATCTATCTAGGTGAACAAACAGGTACAAAGTCTTTCAGGGGCTAACTTCTAAGTTCTAAGAGGTAGTTATCAGTTAACAAAGGTATAACAAAAGAGGTATAGTGACCCTATATTTCTTTGATCTAGTTATTGTGGACTTAAAGGTCAATAGTCAGGAAAGAGCAGGAAGCCCATCTGTACAAAACAGGCTGTTTATAACCACAGAGTCACGTCTCTGGGAAAAGTGCACTCATTGTCTCCAGCTCTCATCCTGTGGGCCATATTTACCATGCCTTGCCTTTCAAGAGACAGAGAGGTTCACAGATTCTGAGGTACTGGGAAGCCTCCCTGGAAAACATCCTTACCAAAGCCATGAGAGCCCTCCCTTGATAGCAGCCTCTGATAAGCGAACCACTGAGTTCACATATTCTTTCAGGGCAAAACCCTGCAAACTCCTGTTTCTGTCTATAATATAGCAATATTGGGCAATATAATAAAATAATGATCTTATGAGCTACATCTCATTAATTCCTCAATCATATTTCTCAACAACTGTTTGCTTGTCTGGAAAAGTCTGAAAAATTGTTCATTCTCCTTTATTATTTTTCCTGCATCTTTGACTGACTGGGTTAGTTCAAACAACTTGTCTTCAAGTTCTGAGATTCTTTCTTTTCTTGGCCTAGCTTGCTGTTGAAGCTTTCTGTTGTATTTTGAAATTCCCTAAATGCCTCTTTCATTTCTTTTAAGTCCTATTATATTATTTCTTATGTTGCCTAGCTCTTTAGTGACTCTTTCATTTATTTTTCATTGTTGTCCTGAAATATTTTTGGACGTATTTGTTTAGTTTTCAACTTTCTCTTTGATTCCATTCATCTTATTTGCCATCCATATTCTGAAATACATTTGTGGCATTTGTCCACTTTCCTTTTAGTTGGGGTCTGTTGCTGTAGATCTATTGCGATCCTTTTGGGGTGTCACATTAGCTTGTTTTTTCATGCTGCTAGTGTTCTTTTGCTGGTTTCTTTTCATCTGAAACCTCTTCCCTCAGTTCAGGGCAGATAGGCTTGTGGCACACTTGTCTTTTGCTGGGAACTCTTCTACTTAGTGAGAAAAATGAGTGGTCCCTAGATGGCACTTTTGTTACCTACTCTGGAAGATTGACCTGGCAGAAAAAGATACACTGAGAGCTTGTAATGCAGCTCTTCTCTGTTGTCCTGTTCCCTTACGATTGTTACAGTCCAAACTAGTGCTGGATGATCTTTGTCCAGAGTGGTTTGTTCCCCAATCCACTGTTGGAAACTTGGGTTGGGGGTTGGGTAAGTGCCTTTCTATGGAGGCTGGCATTGTGGGAGATGGCTCTGGCTTGGTCTTCCTCTGGTGGTGGCAGTGGCAGCTGGGTAAGGCTATCTAGGCAGTGTTCAGGGGTGTCAGGGCTGTAGGTATTCTCTCCACTTGGTTGCAGTTGTGATGTCACCTCATGGCTAGTGGGTCCCTGGTGGAGCACTGGACTTCAGTGGCAGTTTATGCCAGGTGGCAGGTAGCACGGTAGCCATATGGGCAGGGCTCCAGAGTCAGGTGGCAATATGGGAGCTGCTTGGGCTGCCCAGGTTCCACTAAGGCAGCTGCCATGGGTTTCTAAAGTGGCTTTGTAGCACCTGTTCTGATCAAAATCCCACACTCCCTCCACACACTTAGGGGGAGGAATGCTTGACTCCAAATCATGTGGTACATAAGAGCATCCACTCTCCCTGTTCTCTCCCCAGCCAAACCAGGGTGATGTGGAGGAAACTGTAGCATATCTGAGCTCCTGTATACCAGGCGCTCTGGACCTCAGAGTTCAGAAGGGTGTCATTTACAGATACCCAGGAACAAAAGCCACTTTTTCCCTGCTGTGTTTGCTTTCTGGTGCAATGTTGCTACAAAAGCTCTGGGCAGCTCCATGATCAGTCTAGAGGTCTATGGTGGTAAGAGGGTGGAGGGGCCCTCACAGCTCAGGCAGCAGTGTCTGCTGGGGGAATATTGAACCCCAGAGTTCTCTCCTTCTGTCTTTTCCACCTGTGGATGCCTCCCACAGGTACCTTATAATCCTACCAAGTGGACCAACCTGTCACCTTCTCCTTCACTCTGAATGTTCCCCATCACTTCTTTGATCATTCACAGTGCTATCTTCAAGAAGACCCATCCATAGGTGATCATCCACCTGCAACTTTCAATTCTCTTGAGAGTGGCATACATGGACTGCATCTAATCCACCATCTTGCTCCTCTCTGTATATATTTTAATTGAAAATTTATCAATAGTATAACAGCATATTTAATTTCATGAAATCATAAAAAACCCATAAATTCAATCTATACTTGATACATTGATAAAGAATATTCAACATATAGTCAACATACCATTAAGAAAAAAATAAAGTCATGAAACTCTATTTACCTGCTTTCATATTTTTAATTGATGGAATGATGTTCAACTTTACTTAATTTAACTCAGTATTATGTAAAATTCCTGAGCAGCAGATGCCTATTACCACAATACATATTTACTTTTGCTTCAACATTCAGAAATTTGGCCACAAGATTTAAATATGTTTTCAGATTAATAAGTAGAAGGTTATGAATATTAATTTGTGTAAATTAATTATATTTATCCATTTTATGAAATTTTCTTCTTAAAAATAAGCTATATAATTAATTTTAAAGATTATATTTGACAAAACTAATTGAAATCTTTCAAAATCTTCTGTGTCACAACACTATTCTGGTTACCAAAGTTTATCCACAAAAAATTTTGGTAACCCCCAAAGTTTACACACACACACAAACGTTGGTTTTACGAAGTTTACACACAAAAAAATATACTGAAGGACTGCTATGGTCTTTGTGTTTCTGTTTGTGTTTCCCCAAAAATTCTGTGTTGAAACCTAATATCCAATGTGATGGTATAAAGATGTAGGGTCTTTAGGAAATGATTAGACCATGAGTGCTACATGCTCAAGAATGAGATTAGAGCCCTTATAAAAGAGGCCCAAGAGAATAGTCTTGCCCCTTCCACTATGTGAAGACAAAGCAAGAAGTCACCATCTATGAACCAAGAAGCAGGCCCTCAGCAGACACCAAATCTGCCAGTGCCTTGATCATGGACATCGCAGCCTCCAGAACTGGGAAAAATAAATTTCTCTTGTTTATAAATTGCCCAATATGAGGTATTATACCAGTCTGAACATAATAAGGCAGAAATTTAGAAGTTTGTTAGGCAGAAAAGAATGGGAGGACACTCTACTTCCATCTATGGAAAAGCATAAGTAGTCATAGGATGATTCAGAAATATTAGCATGTCCTGTTCAAAAGCAACAGGTAAATCAATGTGCTAAGAGGGGAGGTTTTGTAAGGGAGTGGGAGAAATGAGGTATTTAGAAGATAAAGCACTAGACTAAACCAGAGATGATGAGTTCCCTAACTAAGGCTGGGACAGAGGGGATAGTGACAATAAAATCGTATCAATTAATACTGACCAATTTGATGTAATTAATTGAGTGTGAGTGGTGGTTAGGGAAATAATGTTTTCCTGCTTACTTGATTTTGTCTAATAAGGCCTAAGAGTAAATGAAAAATATGATATTTGAAAGGTTGCATTGGCAAACTTTAGGAGTTAGAACGAGGAAGAACACTTGGAAAAGAAACGGTGCTGAGACATAGAAGAAATAGAACATGGCCTGATTTGAAAGCCAAGAGAATTTCAAAATGAGCTCATGGTCAGCAGTATCAGATACTGAGAAATCTGGTAAAATGAGGATTATTAAAAATTCCTATTTCAATTAGAAGGAAGTATATTAGTGGACATAATGAGAAGAAGTTCTATTATACTGAAAATACATGGGGTTCACAATAATTAAACTTATGCTCCAATTCTCACCCTCTCATTTAGCAATTGTGTGTCTTTAAGGTTTTTTTTAAAAAAATCTTTCTGAGCCTCAGTTTTACCTGGGAAATAGAAATGCTAATAATTGCGTTCTCAACGGTTATAATTCAGGATCAAATAATTTACTAATGTTGAATCGATTTAACACATTTATGTGTAACAATTGGTACTATTTGTGATGGTGCTGAAGAACGAGAGCAAGAGTTAAAGTGCTAAATGGGAAGGAAGCGAATGAAGCCTATAAATGTACAAGTTTATTTCAGGAAGTTTGACATTTATGGGAAGGAAAAAAAGAATCTATTTAAGTTAAGTGGGGCAGGTTTTTGGTTTGGGTTCCAGTAGTTACAAGAGACTGTGCAAGGCAAGTATTTAAGGCAATAGGAAATATCTTTGCATAAATAGCCAAGACCAAGAGTACTGCATGCCATTTACATTTGTTAATCAGCAGATACCCAGAATTTAAACTGCCATACATAATACAGCATGCAAAATAGCTAACATACCCCTACCTAAATCCACTACTTGAACTTAATCATGCTATTTAATTGCCAAGCTTAATTTGAAAATAATTGTTCACAGCAATTAAGTAAATGCCCCAATTTCATTAACAGACTTTCTAATTAGAACCTACAATATAAAAGTGCTAATGTTGCTTCATTAGCTTTGATTTACTGTTTCTAATACTAACTTTTTTTTTTATTGTTCATTTCTTCAAACCTGAAACTGTGTTTTAGGTTAATTATGTTTGCTTCTTGTAAATATCAAGGGATAATTATTCCTGGATTAAAGTATAGATATATCTTATATTAAAATTTCATTTTAACTTTTCACATTAAATGCATATTGGGACCAACATTTTAAAGCCTTCTTATTGTAGAATAGTTTAAAGCAATTAGTGAGAATTGCATTTGGCTTGAATTGTAAGCAAACAGGTTTTTCAAAATTAAATATGCTCCTTCACATATGGTATCCAATTGTAAAACAGAAGAGTAAAGAAAAAAAGTTAATTGTAGCATAAGCCCACTATTACAAATTTCTTAAATTGGCAATAGAAAGGAATGGGAGAGGACTTTGATTTTTAACAATATTATAATCTAAGAAAACACCGTTAAAAATCTTTAAATATATAAATTATTGTTTGCTAATAAAAAACCTAGGGAATTAGTTAATTTTTCTCTTAAAAATCCTGTCTTTATAAAATGAAAGGCACTCTCCTATGTTTTCAAGCAAGTATTACAAAATACCCATTATGCTTAATATATGTATTATGACATAATTGTAGAAAAGCGTGGAAAATATTCATCCTTGAACAACAAAGAGACATGAAGAATAAGGACACCAACAATGTACCCAGTCAAAAATCTTCATATAACTCTTAATCTCCCCCCCCCAGATTTAACTACTAATAGCCTACTGTTAGAAGCCTTACCAGTTATACAAACAATTAACATTTTGTATGTTTATACATATATGTACACACGTACTATATTCTCACAACAAATTAATCTAGAGAATAGAAAGTATTATTAAGAAAATAATAAGAAAGCAAATACATATATATTATTTATTAAGTGGAAGTAGATCATTGTAAAGGTCTTTTTCCTCATTGTGTTTATGTTGAGTAGGCTAAGGAGAAGGAAGAGGAGGGGTTGGTCTGGCTGTGTCAGAGATAGCAGAGGCAGAAGAAAAATCTATATATAAGTGGACCTGCACAGTACAAACCCATGTTGTTCAAGGGTCAACTATATATATAGTTTTATATATGTAGTATGTGTATATATGTATGTATATATCCCCCTACTGTATGATGGTCTCCAACAGTCAGACATGTAAGCCCTGGTGATGCTCTAACAAATTATTCCTGTGTAGTTATCACCTATTTTAAAGATGGAAATGAAACAAATAACTACAATAACTGATTCTCTAAGACAATAAGTGACAACTAATGTCATACAGCTACTTAGTAAATGATAAAGAATTATATATACTCTTTTTTGTCTTTTATTCAGTGATATTCTACTCTGTATAGTGTCTCTACGCAAAACCACGAAAGAAAAGGAAATATAACTTTAAAACAATGCATTTTGCTCATTTTCTTTGTTTTTGGTAATGGATAGCTTTAATAAAAATAAGTTTTGCCATAATAAATTAGAAAAATATATAACAGCATAATAGATATTAAAACATTGTGGAGTGACATATATAAGAAAATGTACAGGGTCTGGAGCTAAATAATTTTTATGTGAATTTATACACACACACACACATACTCCACAATATCTCTTCCATGAAATATATATTTGTAAATATGTACATAACACATTATAATGTCTGTTATAGCAGACATATAACAGAAGTTGTACACTGGTGATTGGGGTAAAGAGAGAAAGTAAAACATGATAAGTCTTATATGGATCAACAATGTTAATATTTTCACTAAGGAAGCTGCTTAATTCCATAATTCTATATTTTATACCAGAAGTTGGAAAGGAAAAAAGACAAAAATTAAATTTAAAAACATAACCTACTAAATTTTTAAATTAATAAACTTTAATTTTTAGAGCATTTTATGTGCACAGAAAAATTGAACGGAAAGTGCAGCGTTTCCATATATCCCACACACTGATAACCTCTCCAAACTACCAAATCCTACACCAGAGTGGTTCATTTGTTATAATCAATAAATGTACATCGATGCATCACTATTATTTAAAGACCATATGTATGGCTTCTTTCACAATTTCTGTATCTTTTATTGTCTATAGTTTGAAATATGCTTACCTGTAGTTTTTTTTTTTTTTTTTTTTACCATTTATCCTCCGTTTTATTATTCTCTAAGTTCCCTCGATCTGTGGTTTAGTATCTAACATTAATTTGGGAAAATCTCAGTTATTATTCCTTCAAATAATTCTTCTGTTCATTTTACTCTTTTTTCTCCTTCTGATAGTCTCATTATGCTTATATTGTATGTTTTGTGGTCCCACAGTTCTTGAATATTATGCTCAGATTTTTCTGGGGGTTTTTTTCAGCATTTTTCCTCTTTGATATTTAGTTTTGAGAGATTCCATTATCATATCTTCAAGCTCAGAGATTCTTTCCTCAGCCATGTCCAGTCTATTAATGAGCTCATGAAAGACATTATTCATTTCTGTTACAGTGTCTTTGATTTCTACCATTACTTTTGACTCTTTGTTAGAATTTATATCTCTCTGCTTATATTATTCTTCTGTTCTTACATATTACCTACCTTTTTTCATTAAAGCTCTTGGCATATTAATCATAGTTGTTGGTTTTTTTTAAATTTTTTTTGTCTAAAAATTCAAGTATTTCTGTTATATGTGACTCTGGTTCTGAATCTTGTATAGTCTCTTCAAACTTTGTTTTTTGCCTATAAGTATGCCTTATAATTTTTGGATGAAAGTTGGGCATGTTGTACTAGGTAAAAGAAACTGTAGGAAATATGTCTTTAGTAATGTATTGTTAAGTTGTCAGGAGAGAGGACATGTTATATTGTCCTGTGATTATTTCTTGGTCTCTTAGTGAGCCTGTGCCCCTGGACTGTGAACTTCACTAGTGCTTTTCAATTCTCCCTCACTTTAGCTAGAACAGGATGGCTGGAGCAGTCAGATGCTATATATTTAATATTTCTCTTCCTGCATGTGGAAAGATAGAGGTAAATGGAGTTAAATTATTTCTTTCCCCAGGTCAGTTAAGCTGTGATAAAAACTCCACAGATTAATCTCTGCTAAAATAGTGTGTCCTGAGCGCAGTCCTTGTTAACAAGAAAAGAATGCTGTGGCATATTTTAAAATTATTACTTTTCACCTCCCATACCAATAACACAAGGGGATTTTTCTCCAATATTACTGTGAGGATTTGGTAGCACTTCTGAAGGTAAAACTAAAAAAAAAAAAAAATGTGGCTACTTACAGATTACAGGGCCTCCTGGAGTTTTTAACTCTTAGAGTTGGCCACACTGTGCCTACAACATTGTGTCAATTACAGTTCTGATTTTTCTACCCTGCCACTGGTTCCTACAGAGATTTCTGATCCAGGGTACCTTCTCAGATAAGTTGTGATTCTCTGTATCTGCCTGTATGTCTCTCCAATTTGGGAGTCAGCAGTTTATGCTGTGACCTTACTTCTCTGCTGGATTTAAGAAGAGCTATTGATTTTTCAGTCTGTTCATCTTTTTATTTGTTGTTATGATGGACTAGCAACTTATAAGCAACTTATATGCCAGAAAAGAAACCAGAATTTCCTTTACTAAATTTAAACTCTGCATAAGCACTAAGAGAGTTCAGGAAATCAGCTAGGAATTAAGATACTATTTATGTCCTGTGCTAAGATGGTTTATGCTGATTCCCAAGAATTGATCATGTCCATCTCTTTACAACTCCTAGTTGAATGATATAACAAGGGTTCAATAATTAATCATGGTATGAGTATAATACTATTTACAGAAATGAGCTTATACTACAAATCACCCCCCTACATGCACACACACACACACACACACAAACACACACACACACACACACACACATTTGATGTAATGGAATGCTTGAAGGGATTCCATTGACCATCAAGCAGGGAGACAAAATTTATTTCTTAATATCTGCTTTAAAATCTTTCAATTTCAAGTGACATAATCTAACAGGATTAAGTAGGAAAAAGAAATGTATTGGTTGAAAATGGGAACATCTGTATTTACTTCTAATTTCAGAACCATTATATTCAGGATTCAAACTATACCATCAGGACACAGGTTCTACGATTCTTTAAATGTTCTTCCCTGTGGCATATTCTTTCTCTCACTTTGTGTAGTGACCTAAACAATTCAATGCTGATAGCCCCCTGGGTTCAAAAGCAGCATTCAAGGAGAGTTTCTCTTGCTGATAAAGTCACACACACATACATCCCCTCTGTACTGATGGATTTAGCATAAACTTCCACCCTGAACCAATCACTGTGGGGTATGTGTGTGTGTGTGTGTCTGTGTCTGTGTATGGAAATAGAGAAAGAGAGAGAGAGAGAGAGATTGCAAAGCACTAGATGCTTTACCCCTGGGCTGGAGATAGAGCCCCACCTAGGGCGTAGGACCCTGTTGTATGGGAGAGGCTATTCCTACAAGGCAATTTTGAGTAGATCATTGGTAGTAACATGTGACATGATATTGGAAGAAAAAGACAACAAAAATTCACTACTTCCCAAAATGAAGGAGACATAAAAGAAAGGTATTTGTTTTTTAAAACAGAAACA
Source organism: Lepilemur ruficaudatus (assembly GCA_963574885.1). Taxonomy (NCBI): domain Eukaryota; kingdom Metazoa; phylum Chordata; class Mammalia; order Primates; family Lepilemuridae; genus Lepilemur; species Lepilemur ruficaudatus. The sequence goes on from CAUYRT010005514.1 coordinate 9,389, forward strand.
AATTAATCTGTGTTAACTTGTCCTGAATTTTGTTTGAATGCTTATATTTTTAATGTGACAGTTAAATTATCTCTCAATTTGCCCCTAAATAGAACTTTTGCCAATTTATAACAGATGGGTGTCTCAGTCAGTTCAGACTGCTATAAGAAAGTATCATACACTGAGTGGCTGATAAATAACACTTATTTCTTACATCTCTGAAGGGTGGAAGTCCTAGATCAGGGTGTTGGCATAGCCAAGATCCGGTGAGTTTTTTTTTCTGGGTTGCTGACTACTGACTTCTTATTGTATATCCTCTCATAGTGGAAAGAGGGCAAGAGAGCTCTTTAGGGTCTCTTTAATAAGAACATTAATCCTATTCATGAGGGCTTTATGCTCATGATCTAATCACCTCCCAAAGGCCTCACCTTCTAATACCATCACATTGGGGCTTGGATTTCAACAGATAAATTTAGGGGAGGAAAGAAACATTCGGTCCATAACAGCAGGGGTTATGGAAAAGTGAGAGTTTAGCAAGAGATAATAATGCTAGACGTAACAAAAGTAAGACTTTCAGGGTCCTCATAAGGAAAACAGCTACATGGTGGGAAAAGGCAGTCTCCATTAGCAGAGAGAACTGTGTTGATATCATTGGGGTGGACTGACTCAACACTGGTGGCTCAAGACAGCAAAAACACTAAAGAGGGGCCGTGAATATCATTCATGTACACATTAAGGTGGCAGCAGTGGTAGCCATAACCCAACAATCAAAGGAGTTGTGGGCTGCTATTTTTAAAATAGAACTTTTTTCTACTTGAAGAGAGAATGTGGCCCTTGCTTGAAATACAGTCTCAGAAAGGAATATACTTCAGAAAGGGAAATTGAGGGTCAGAAAACACTGCCTCTGCTCCATACTGGTCACTTTACTTCCCTTCAGGCTGCCAGAGCAGTTGCAGGGAAAGAGGTAAAATCTAGGCTAGGAATTGTGGCTCCTGTCCAAAGACACAGAAAAACAACCACTTTACTAAATCTAAGTTCCATTTTTAATTTTATGGTGAAGGATAAACACATGTAAAATTAAGCAAGCTTCTAGTCTTTTAATGTAGGAGTTGGGAATATATTGAATTGTTTACCATGTTAAATAAAATCTGTGCTTTATATTGAGTTATCAACAGTGTTAAATATAATTTGTGAGGAATTTAGACATCTTATATCGGAAATGAGTTGGATGCATGCCACTTAATTGGCATCACAATATATTATTTCTGTTTTACCACTGTATTTTCTCTCTTTCTTTTTGCTTCCTTTAAACAAATGGTAATTAAACTGGCTCTTTTATTGTGTATACTCAATGATTTTTGCAGAGTAGATATTCCACTAATGTTTGTGGAATAAAATTAAAAATTGGACTCAGCAAGAAGTTTAATGCAATCATTACAAGTTGATTTTATAATATAGAATTTGTCTATTTATTTTATTGTTTTTAGAAGGATTCTTCCTAATAATTTAACATTCTGAGGCTGATTTTTAGCTAGAGCTTACAGAGAGATGCTCCTTTGCTTTGCCTCTGTCCAAGATGAAATGGTCACAATTTGTTTAATAATATGTATCCCTATTAATGATTCAATTATACTTATATACTTACTCCTAGAAATATTTTACAATTAAAATTATTTTTGCAGTGATAAATATATGGTGAACAAAACAATTATCAGATTTAGAATTATTCATTTTGCTTATTACATTTGTATATGTGCAAATACATATTTATTATATATAGATGAAGACTTTTGAGAAGAGTTTCAATTTAAAAATATTAGTTAATATTGTGTTATCAGTAACTATGGAAACAAATAAATACAATCTTAACTACAATTTCAACTCCTATTTGATTAAAAAAAAAAAAGTACATTAAACTCACCTGGTAGAAAAAAAGAATAGTTTTTCTAAGGAATATCTGATAATTACATTATTTAGCACAATTACAATATGACCTAATTTGGAAAGTTCAGGTATCTCCAATGGTAAAATAATTTTTCATTATATGAAATTGAAATCTGCCCTGGGTATATATTTGTGTTGAGAGCATATGAGGGACATGTAATTGGTTTTGTGATTGTTTTCTGCTATTCTCAGGTGATATAAGAAGTAAAATAAAGTTCTTGTAATGAAAGTTTTAGTTAAAAACAAAACACAAGCCTACATCATAAGTCTGCAAACTTTTCTCTAAAGGGTCATTCAGCAAATATTTTAGGCTTGGTGGGCCATATGGTCTCTGTCACAACTGTTCATCTCTGCTACAGTTAGCCGAAAAGATCATACACGATATTTAAACAAAGGGGCATGACTTTGTTCCAATAAAACTTTATTTACAAAAATTAATGGCATATTTGGCCCACCAGTGATCAGTTTACCAACATTTAGACCTACATCAGTCTACAAGTTCTTAGGAAAAAGAATATATATAAGATGCTAAAGAATAAATACTGTTTCCTTTTTTGCGTTAGCCTCAAATGGCATTAGTTTTTTCCATCTCTTAAAGTGCTCTCTATAATCTTTCTGAGAAGAAGGTATTTATTTTCTTTTTATAGAATTTTAATTATACTTACATAAGTGCCATATATTTATATTTATAATGTGAAATTGAATTCTCTAAGGGTAAGACCAACTAAAACATAGACACAAGATTATAATACAAAAATATATGGGCAATTTTCATGAAAAGAGTTATTTAAAATACTGTGACTTATTATCTTAAAAAAAGAATTAAAAATGTAACTTGGATTTAATTACTGGCTGATCTTTATGAGAAGCATATGTTTTGTAAAATATGAAAATATGATAAAGTGTTATAAATGTTACCTTAAAAATCAAGAAATTTACTTTAACTTCATGAAATAATCACTGTATTCTTTGCCACTTCTAATTAATAAGAAAATCAATTTATTAATACATTGATTAATTGATTTAGTAAATATGATTCAATTTTATTATTATATACTTTTACTTCAAGACCACGTTTTGTCATGGATAGCTACATAAGTAAAACACAGTATTATGATCAACTACTTTATAAAATAAATACATGAGAATGGTACACCATCATCTTTCAGTTTTGCATTTTTAGGCACAATTGAACCAATTTGATGTTATGAAACAAAAGGGGCTCTGTCATAGCCAAACTATATTAAATAGCATAAATTCATGAATCTCTGTACATCACTCATATCTTGAATAAGAAAGATGAACAATAGGTTATTATGATAATTGAATGAGATAATGTATGTAGATTCCAAGCACAGAGTTTGGTGCTCAATAGATCTTGGTTTCCTTCATGTAAAATGGATTACTCTGGTGATGGTAATTCTTATTTGGAAAGGGTAAAACTATAAAAGTTGAATTTTTTATTCTTCTTAGACTAAAACCAACTTTGTTTTTTATCTGTTTCTTGGTTTTACCTGAAGCAAAGTTGTTAGGCAAATCACATATACCATTTATGGGTCAAGATGCACTATCATCTCTGAAATATGAAAATAGTGTTTGTTTTGTTCAGCTATGTAAGGCTTATCTTATGAGGGCAAAGATTAAGCATCTAATTTCTAAAAATATTCTCAAAATTTGTTTTGTGATTCTATTTTAATTTCTAGCCTTTATTTGAAATCAGGATAATTAAACCTATTTATAAAATGTATTTTAATGAAGACAATGCTTTCTGTGGACTTATTTTATTAAATTCTAAAATGAGTTCTCCATGCTGCATAATACCCTGCTAATAAAGGTATTCTGTATCTAAAATTTAATAATTTTATTAAAGGAAAGCTTTCTAATACCTACTCTAAATTCGGATCTGCTACTCATAATTAACTCTAGTAATCATATTTCAGATTGGGCATTTTCCAATGAATGGCCTTGGCAAACATATTTTATAGTCACGTGACCTGTTAAAGTTTAAATTCCTGTTCTTATGCATGCCCTGAAATTAACACCATAGTGCTATATACAAATGAATTTAATGAATAGATATTTGGGATTAAAAAAAAAAAAAGATGACAGAGTAAGAACTGGCTTCTAATTCTCTATCCCCTCCAAAAGATTTCTGAAATATTTTAAAAATAAGCAAAAATAAAGAATACATATTCATCAACATTGAAACTAGAAAACAGTGACAACCACATACTTTGAAATATCTATACAACAGTAGGTAGAATTTATATCAAAAAGAAGAAACCTATACAGAGCCAGTGCATCACACCCAATCACAAGAAATTAGGGCAATGTTGCAAGAATTAGACATCAGCCATATGAAAAAAAAAAAAAATATATATATATATTTCAAATATCCCTCCAAATGTCACTAAAGACAATAGTGAATTAGAAAAATCGCTTTCTAGTTATAAAACAGTATATATGGAAGAGAGGACCTGCAGGCATATCACACCAGTATCTTCTGGTCTGGCCTACTCATTTGAGGAATGGATCATTCTAATTTAGAATTCTAGTCCCTGAAGATGAATTGAAGAACATACTCAAGGCTGTAAACCAGTTAAATTTTCTCAAAGGCAGGTTGATTTACCCACTAAATCTGATCTTTCTGCAATCTTTCTCACTTCAATAATGGGTCCACTATTTTTCTAGTTGCTTAAATGAGAACATGTTTTTAACTTTGATTTCTCCTTTTGGCTTATTCTATATGGTTTATTTCTGAGCAAGTCCTGTGGATTCTGCTTTCAAAATATGGCTCAAGACCATTAGCTTCTTTCCATCTCCCCTTGTTTCTGCGTGATCGTCTATACAGTAGTCAGGGAAAAGGCCATCCATATGGTCTTGCTATTTAAGCATTTGTCTTCTGTAATCAATTGCCTCCCACAATAGTCTGTCTCAACTTTAGAAAAACAAACACACACACAAAACATAAATCAAGGTATATCTCTTTGCTTAATACCTTTCAGTAGCTTCTCTAGGCTTAAGAAACAAAGTACAAATTACCCACTCACATTATTCTCTGACACTCTGCCATAACTAAACTATCTACCATTACAGTATTTCATTTCCCGATGTAGTATAGGAAGGGCCAAAGCACTGGACTGGCGCTTTCCTCTGCCTGAAACTCCATTCTTATAATTCATCCCATAGCTGTCTCCTTTTTATCCTTTAAGCTATGGCTTAATTGTTGCCTCCCTGATCACCTTAAGTTTTTTCTATTATCACCCTCTCTTTTTTTCTAATTAACACCCAGTATAATACATAGTTATTTTACTTATTTGGTGATATTTTATTTAATTCATTCTTCCCAACCCCTAGACTGTTATAATTCCAATTCCTGGAATACTGCCTGATATGTTATACAATTTCACAAATATTTTTTGAATAAGTAAATGAAGTGAAGGGCTGAACTTTTTAGAAATGGATATGATAATCTCATAGCCCATCAAAGTATTATTTGCTGACAATTTAGAATGTCTTCTAAAATATAAAAAAATACTGAAAGAATACTGACATTTAAAACAAAATCTACTTGATTCTTCTTTTACAGATTAGCTGAGTAATTGATCAAGACAAGAATCTACAAATAGTAAAGTTTTATTAAATTGCGTTTGAAAATGAGCATGGGAGTCATTCAAACACAAAAATAAGTATAGTAAATATAATTACAGAATAAATGCAGTATTATCAATAGATGAATTAAGCAATGTAAAATAACATTTATAATTATTTACTTATTATCTTTTTTTTATTTTTACGTTTTGAGCTGTGGATAAAAATTCAAGATCATTCCAACAAATGATGTGCCTTAGGGGCAAGAGTTGAAAGGTAAGTACTCAAAATATTTTATTTCATAGAGACATGAATGCTGTTTTACTTTTAAATTTCTAACATTGGTAAATTAAGGAATAGAGACATATAAAGGTATAAAAACAAGTACTGTTAAAAGTATAATAAAGTTATAATACATTTTTCAAATCGGTATTGGTATCTGCGAGTGTGTAGTGACTTTAAAAAATAATGTAGATTACATCAAAAATACAAAGTAAGAAAATATTAGGAAAGCATTTGAAACAGTTATTATAAATTAAGATGGCAGATATGACACTGTAGTACTATTTCTATGATTAAAATTAAACTTACCATCAGCAGGAATCACCTTTATAATGATATAGCGTAATAAAGTTAATGTCCTTCTGAAATCGTAAACTGATTTTATAGGGAAGAGGAATGTTGTAATTAAAACCAATGAGAAGAAACACTATCTTTTTTCTTTAGTTATGGGCACTTTGTTTAAGTGGGAAATTTATTTCCTTAATTTGGGAGGATATATAGGTCCAATATTAAGTATGTAGTATGTAGTTGGAAATGATTTTAGAGGGAAAAACCTAATAAACTATTCTGTATTAGATGTGTATTTAACAGAAATAATATCAGCTATTAATATAATAAAAATATATAATACACAAAATGGAGAAAATATGTTAAAGCATAAACAATTCACATCAAGTTGATTGTTTTCAATAAAACCTGTGCCAATCATTAAGTTATTTTGAGAAGGGAAGAAGACAAGAAACAATTGCAGTGAGATTACATTGTTGCTATCTCACAACCAGGTAAACCCAGAACCCAGCTGGGCTTCAACTAACCAGAACATAGACTAATGAGAGCCCTTCCGCACACTGTACAGCAATCCTGGAGTGATAGTAGGGTAACCTGTGGTCTAACTAGCTTAAAGTTAAAGCCAAGTTTGGATGAAGGGAAAAAAAAATGCTCAGCCCACACAGGAGAGCAATTGGAAGGAATTGGGTTGTGACTAAAAGAGTGATTCTGAGAAGGCAAAACAGTACCTCTCTGGTTATGGCAGAGCTGTTGCTTAGCTTGCTGGCGTGGTTCTAATTAGAAAAAGTGAACTGCGTGCACTAGAATTTCTTTCCTTTACTGGCCATCGCTGCAAACATTATCGCAGGAAAGGAAGTCTTCACTGGAGCATAGCAGTACTCCTTTTCTGGGGTATTTATTTGTAAGGAGCTTTTGGAATGTATACTTCCATCAGACTCGATGGTACTCCTTGCTCCTGCTATTACATAAGCTTCCTGAGCTTGTCCTGAAAAAATCAGAAAGTCAATATGTACCACAAAATTTGTGCCATGATTTAAAGATTTATCAAATCTTATTAATTGATTTAAGTTCTGAGTGGCAAGTGAAATATTAATATAAACCTGACAGTGTGAGTGCTTTTAGAAGTGATACAAAGTGTAGATCTGAGCATTAGAAAGATGGGGAAGAAAGGATAGACACCAAACTCTTCACTCGGTTTAATTCAAAGATTACTAGAATGTGTGTATATGTGGGGAAGAGATCTGAGTTTTATTTTTTATATGTCCTTTATATATGTATGTCTGTATTATTTAACTTGAAATTACAAATGCATATTAATTTAGGAGTTTAAAGACTCAAAAGATAGAAAAAGAATAAAAGTTCTCACAAACCATAGAATTGAAATTATGAATCATTAAGCATGAAAAATTGTGGAATTTTTATCTTTAGGCAGTCATTTAATCTACAATTAATAAAATATGCATTCGATTTATGATAAATATGGTTTAAAACAATATACAATGTGTGTTGGTGTGTGCTTAAACAGCAAGGTATAATCAGAGATTTTATAATAATTTTTAATTTGCTCATTGAAAGACTATACCTTTGCCCTAACAATATGTGAATCCATTTTTTGTCTTTCCTATATTCAATATATGCACAGATTTTTTAAGATAGGAAGTATATGCAAAAATTAATGAACAGCTTATAATTATCAATATTTTCTCCAAGGGTTATATCAGCAAACCAACAAAATATGAAGCATATTCATATCATTCCATTTATACTTTTGCCTGGGAATATGTCTCACAAAAGTGATTTATTTTTATTCTTTGTACCAAACAAGTATAAAGCTATCTCAGGCCACCAATGTTTCTTATCCAATGCTCTGCTTGTCATCTCTAAACATTGAAGAGTTTAATTTTAGTTATATGTTTATTTTTGGCTAAAAAGACACATTGCACATATCTCTGATAGATTGGAAACCCCCTACATGATGTGAAATTAAACAAAAAATATCCAAAAAAATCTTAAAGATTTTGATAATTAAATAAAAATTAGACTTATCTATGTGGAATGCTTTCAAACTTCAAAGTAAATTGTACTGCCATAGCTGTGTGCTTAGTATTTTTCTGGTCTTTGTTGTAAGATGTTTCATGTATTTTTTGTTTTTTTGGTTTTTTTTGTTTTTTTTGTTTAAAAAAAAAAAGCCAACAGAGTATCAAGGCATAAAGAATTAGAATTAATCCTAAAGTATGAGAAGGTATCAATGTTGTTTCTCTAAAAGAGATAGTTTTATTTTAAATTTTTATTTGTTTGTAATTCTCACCAAGGTATATTTTGTCAGTACTCATTCTCAGCGCACTGCTCTATGTTTCGTCCCCTCACTTCATTCCATTGCTGGATTCTATTCATTAATCATTGTGTAAGAAGTTGTTCAACACAAAGGAAATGTGTTTGCTTTCTATGTTATAGAAATAGAAGGGATACCTCAGTTAATTGAGAGTGATGCCTGTGTGTGTCCTGAATAAAATTACACTTATATGATTTCTTGCTTTATGCCAGGCATTATGCCAAGCACTTCATATATTAAGTGATTGGATTTTATTAATAACCCAATGAAGTAGTACAATCATTATCTTAATTTTACCAATAAAGAAACTGAGACCTCTTAAAGTTAAGTGAATGTCACAAAGTTTAAAGAGGGACATAAACCCCCAAGTTGATGCCCAAAGCAGTTATAGTCAGCAACAGTGAAATCGTGGCTGGATACATTGGAGTGATAGCTGAACAGTATTCTTTGAATGGGCTCCTAGAACAAATAGTCATGTTCTACAATGAGTGGATGTAGGAGGATGGCTCTGAATTAGCTATAATTCCTGTACAGGTTCAGGTCTGAGTTTGTAATATACCTTTTGTTATGTTCAATCATTAAAATAGGAATGCCAAATATGATATATCGCTAGCACTCTGACTGTCTCGTATTTAATTCTTTTTCAAGTTTGAATGTCGGAGAAACTATACCTAGATCAGGAATAAGAATATAGCACAGATTATAAAATCATCATAGAAATAAATCTTGTATGTATGAACTATAGATAAATTTATAAAATAATCTTATTGTTAATCTATTCACTAAAATGGCTGATTCTCTACAAAGATTGTGTACTTGTTACAACAACATGAAAATAATCTCAGTAAAAGTAAGTTTGACGTGTGAATATGTGCCCTAATGATTTTTTTACAGTAGTAGACAGTATCAGTAGTGTTTCAATTTATGTTCAGCTTTCAGAGCAGCTATTATAATGTACTATAATTAGTTTAACACTTATTTCAGGTGATTTATTGTATTCATTATAAGTTATTAGTTTTCTTTACAAATCACTTTTGATTTTTAGAAAATATTTTCTAAAATTTACTTTACCAGCTTTATTTCCTTGTCAGAGATCAAGCCAGAATACAATAATTGGTACAACTCAACTGCATTAAGGCAATCTAGCTTTAAATCAAATTTCACATTGACACTGTGTTTGTGGGTTTTGATATTTAGTTCTTGGCGTGAGTCAGACTCTCTCACATGCATTTTGTCATCTAAATTCTATAAGGTAGGTTAAATAGGTAAATAATAATGTATAGGGTGTGGAAATTGTGGTAAAAAACATGGAATTTTCTCATGGCCATATTGCTTGTAAGCAGTAGATTTAGTATTTGAATTTAGATTGTCAAACTATTGTCATGGGGAAGATTTATGAACAATAATGACAAAAAGATAATCAAGACAAAAGCATGCCATATTTATGATGTTTTTGCACCTTATCCAGTTTGAACTAAGCTGAATCCCATGTGAAGTTCCTTTATTTTAGCAAGAATCAGGCCTAGGTTGTCTATAACATAATTAAACCTAGCAAGCTGCCTGTGGCCCATTCCCCTTGCCTCTAAATTCAAATGGTCCTCCTATTTTTCTTACCTTTGGATAGAGAGGCCAGGTGTGTATGGCAGCAAACACACCGAAGATGAACAGGTAAGCTAGAAAGCCAAGGCACCAGTCGTTTTAATTTATATTCTTATCTCTTTTATTTCATCACTTGAGACTATGACTCAGTGGAAGAAATGAGCATAGATGGCAGAAGATAAATGAGTTATTACCTACCCACAGCACCCCAAGTAAAAAGAATTTTGCATGACCTTCAAAAAATTAAATTTTAAATCCCAATGGGAAGAGGCAGGAAGCGAGAAGCAGCTTGGGGACTCAGGAAAGAGAAATGTTTGATGGAAAAAATACTGATAGAGTGAAAGGAGACAGAATTGAGAAAAGAAGTAGAGGCAAGAAGTGGGACATCGCTAATGCTGTCACAGAGAGAGGGTCAAAGGGATAGGTATGAAGCCAGGAAGTCAGAAGTTGAAAGGATACTTTCCTGATGGGCATTCTCTTGAACAGGATGGACTGTATCACTGCAGCAGTTTCTGGCACCCCCACAGAGAGGCAGCATATGGTGTCTGGGGCACATCTGATTGAGTTTAAATCTTAGCTTTGCAACTTATTAGTTCTGTGCCTTTCATAATTTGATTTAATTTCTCTTTACCTCAAATTTCTCATATCAGCAATTATCACAAATAAGAAAGAAACTTATGGCTGTTAAATGAGGTGGAGGCGCTTCTGTCTCATTAAGTGCCCAATAAATATTAGCTATTACTAATATATTACTATTAATAATCTTTCCTATCCTAAATTCTTCCTCTTTATAACCATGATTTCTCTAAATCACACCAAACCTCTCTCTCTCTTCTGCTCCACCTATAGTCATTTATGACAAGAATGATCAAAAGCCCCAGTCCCCAGAAGCAATATATAACATCTTTTGGGCTTTGGCTGCTTCCTTATTTTCCACCTGAAACATTCTTGGAGTGTGTGCACCTGCAGCACAAACCACTTACAATCTCTACAAGAATGTTGCTGCTTGTCATCATCCCTTGCTTGTTAGCTGTACTCTGCATGGAGCTTTGTTCTTCATGGCACATTTATTCCCACTGATAAATTCTACAGTTTGTTCAATATCTCAATTAATGTTGGCATTGTATAAAACTCTGGAACTTATCTCTTGGTTTGTAACAAACCACCAAATATGTAGCAACGTAAAAACACATGCATACATTTAATATCTCACAGTTCCTCGTGGCCTCACTTAGGTGAGTCCTCAGGCTCAGGCTCTCTCACAAGACTGTAATCAGGATGTCAGCTGGGCTGCATTCATGTCAAGTCTCGACTGGGAATAGATGAATTTTCAAGTTCATGTAATTGTTGGGAGAATTGAGTTTCCTTTGGTTATTGGACTGAGGAACTCATTTTCTAGCAGGCTAATGGCCAGAGGCCACACTTAGCTCTTGCTAAGTGGAGTAAGGGACTCTACCTTTCTGAGTTCTTAGCTGGGAGCCCATAATATTGTGAAATATATATTTGTTCTTAGACTCCATTTCCTGGTATACAACTCCTAAAATCCTTAGAATTTCCAAAGTGATGTCTTTTTTTATGCTAATGAGTTGACTGATGAGTGGCAGCATCTGGGTAGCTTCAGGATGGGAACTGGTCACTGAAATACCAAGGCATGATTAGAGAGGAGGAAAGAGTGGTAAAAGTTTAAGTTGATCACTAATGGCTAATGGTTTAATCAATTATGTTGACATAACAAAGCCTCCATAAAAACCCCAAAGAACAGGCTTTGGAGAGTTTCTGAATAGCTGAACATGTAGAGGTGTCTTGAAGTGGACGAGTGGTCAAGAGAGGTCATGGAAGCCTTGCACCCCTTCCTGTATCCTTTGTAATATATTTTATATCTTTCATAATAAACAAGTAAATGTGTTTCCCTGAGTTCTGTGAGCCTCTCTAACAGGGGGTCATGGGAATTCCAACTTGAAGCCAGTTGGTCAAAAGTTCTGGAGCCCTAGACTTGCAATTAGCATCTGAAGGGAATCAGTCTTGGGGACTGAGTTCTCAGCCTGTGATATCTGATGCTATCTCCATGTGCAGAGTGTTGGAATTGAGTTAGAGAGCATTCAGCTTGTGTCTGCTGCAGAATCAATTGCTTGTTTAATATATGGGAAAATCCTCCACACAATTGGTCATAGAAGCCTTCTGTGTTGATTGTTTTGGTGTGAGAGCAGGAAAAAAGTTAATGTTCATTCCACTCACAGACCCTCATGACAAAACACAGGTTAACAAGAGAAAAACAAATGTTTATTAGCAAGTATATTTTATATATACATGGGAGATACCCAGGGAACAAGTAATTCTCAAAGAGGAGGCTTAGAACTATGGCATATAAAGCATTTTCAACGAAGAAAAATAGATTTTTTTAGGGAAGCAACAAGACAGAGAAAAAGGAGTCTTCAGAGATGGCAAATTGTGGGGAGGCGAGTATATGGTATATCAAGGCTCCTGAGTAAAGTTTGTCATGTAGATTCCTCTGGTGTTGTCTCTGCTGGTATGAGTTTAAAGGTGTCTTCTGTGATCAAACCTTGTCCTTCCTGGTAGAAAGCAGAGGTGGGATACCTTTGTAAATTTACTTACTGGTTTTAGGCAATTGGAGAAGAGCATATAAATTTCTTTTATCTGCTTCTCAATTGCCTTCAACTCAATATAATCCTTATGCCAAAGTAGCAGTGTTTGAGGTGGTATATTTTGCTAGCCTTCCGTGTGCCTCTGCAGCATTGCAACTTGCTTTGTCAAAGCCAGTAAGGGAGTGAGTCTACTGGGAAGGGAGAGGTGACAGTCTTCCTGAGTCTCCTTATCCAGCAAGTTCCTCTGCTTGTCCAAAGAAGACAAAAGTAATGAGAATTATCAAGTTATTTTATAGCTGTTTGATTTTCATGTATAACTTAACCGTTGGCCTCCATGGCCTTAATTTTTGCAGTAAAGTGGTGAGCACAGAATAATTACTAAAAATATGTGCTTCATCAATTTGGTAATTAAATCTATAGTTGTATAGGCATTCAATTTTTGATTAGTGAGAATTTTTTCTCACATATAAATTACACTCTGATCAGTACAGAGAAAAAGTAGTTTCATTAATCTGCAGGCAGTAATGTACATAGCAATAAACACCAAATAGAAGAAAACAGCTATGGCTCCAGAAGAGAAAGCTTGAAGTATAATTCAAGGGGACTTAAATGTGTTGTGTTAGAAATGATAATGTAAATAGATTCCATTGTTCAGGAAGCCGCTACTGATTAGTGTCTACTCAAAATGTCTACACAATTGGGCTCTTGGTACTGGTGAGAACTGAATTAGCACATAAAATGTACTTATAGAATTCTTAACAAAATATTGTGTGTTGGCCTGAGTGCAGTGGTGTTTACAACTAATTGATCACAACCTGTTACAGATTTCTTTGTTCCTTCTCCACTCCCACTGCTCCACTTGACCAGCCTTAAAAATAAATAAATAAATAAATATAAACAAAATATTGTGAAATAGTGCTACTCAATGAATTTTTAGAACAGTGAGTCAAAATGGGAAACCACATTATGAGCATATACAGAGTGAAAAAATAATGTAAGCATTTTCCCTCAGTACAATGTTTCTGAATATGTCAACAATTATAAATTATCTTATAATGGAATTATTAAATTGGATTAATTTATTTATCGTTGAGATCTTTCATAGAGATTAGTAGCTTCTGTAAGGAAAATAAGAATAGCAATAACAATGTATTAGACTTAACAATAAGTAATTATAACATAAAACTTTGAGTTCCAGCTGAATGTCACAATTAAAGTTTAAAATCATTCATGTCTGAATAAGATATGAAAGTTTTTACTATACAAAGAAAGATTATTGTCAAGTTTATTTAGAGACAGTCATGAACTCTTACATAATCAAATATGAAAGGCTGTATTTTCTTGAACTATCTTGAATTTCCATGTTCTCATAACAATTTTCCCTGACCCCCATGTGGAAAGTTTCACTTGGCCCTGAGTTAAATGCAAATTACAGGCAAATGACAACCAGTGCCTTCCCGCCCCCAAATACTGTAGGAGTCCTTTTTTCTAACTCACACTATAAGTGTCATCTTTTGAAAAAGCATATGCCAGTGTACTTGAAACTTTGCTGAAGTTTCTGTTCTCCGATTTTCTGTGATTGCTCCTGAGTAGCTCCTAGTGCCCTATAACCTTTCATGCTTATTCTCTTTGAAGTATTTTCATTGGAAGCTACCTTCTTTTTGCGTTTCAGCTAAAAAAAAAAAAAGAAAAAAAGAAATATTTTATTCCTTCTAAACTCATCATTTATTTTGAGAAATAATGAATTTACTTTATCAAATATTAAAATTTTAAATTCAGGGTTTTTCTGTTATTTTAAAATAACTCACAAAGAAAATGCTTATTTGCATTCTTAAGAAAGTTCATTTTTAAATCCAAATTAGAAACAGCAAAAAGAAAAATCACATTTTATTACTAATCTATTTTATGAATGAATTTTTAATACTATAAAGTTAGGAAGTATGAATTGTTTACCAATGTGTTTTCAACCTTAATTGTCCAGGGAAATTTCCATAATGGCACATTTTCTAGTGTGTGGCAAAATTGCATTTTTACTTATTTGTGATCACATGTTAAAAATGAAATGGTTCTTTCTCATCTTGAATCTGGTTTTCATATAGAAAATAATATAACCATCATTGTTAGAGTAAAATGTAGTGATGCAGTTTACAATTTCTCTAGAAGACTCATATCAGTCTATCAAACACAGGGAATGTGAAATGCTTCTTCACTAAATAATTGAGAGTTGCACTGAGGAGTGTCAATATTCTCTTAGGGACTACATAAATTTTGAAAATTTGTAAGCATTCAAAGTACCATTGCTTATTGTTCATATGTAAAATTTAAGTAAACATAATTTTTACTGCATAATTATTTCATATAGACTTTGAAATTAAAAAATAAAAGAAGGAAGAATTGATATTGAAGAGAGAAATAAGAGTAGCAATAAAATTTGTTTTCATTCATCAGATACATGCATACTCAAAAATTCAAATAACGTGTAGAATCTATATTTAACTTTTAACTCCGCTTTGATTCAGAAAGTGAGAGTTAAACAGTAAAATATATTCAAATAATATTTTGGAGATAAATCAATTTTATATATATTCCAGTCTAAGAAGAATATGTTTAATTTTTAGTAACTCTACTACACAACAGAAATTCTTGTTAATATGCTAAAAGAACTTATTTCTTACTATATTATTTAGAATTTATCACATTTTGGCCATTTCTTCCGACTTCTTGGGTTGCTTCTCTCACTGACTCTCTCTTTTTCTTTCTCTCTCGTTCTGTCCCCCCTCCCCCATACCCACAGAGACACATAGATTCTAATCTAAAAAGATTTCTTTGTTATCTATTTAAAAGATTTTTACAGTGTTTTCTTTAGTGATTCTTTTCAGTTTATATACTACTAATCTTGAAAATTTTTTTAGGGTATTCTAAACTGTTTCCATGTTTATTATATTTAATATCATAAAATGTTTTTATTAATTGTACTCCGTCTTTCCAGAAGGTATTTGTTTTTCTAATTATAATGCATTTTGCCTTTATTTAAGCAGTATTTCTAATTAATTTTAAAAAATCTCATTTTCTTCAGTTTACTTCACTGCTAATTTGTCAATTTTAAAAAAATATTGTGAAATAAAAAATAATATACTAAAAAACATTCAGACACTTGACTTTTTATTTTGTATAATTATTTTTACCATCCAACTTAAATTCAAAGTTAACAATTAAGACATAAGCAAAATTCTTAATAAATATAAGTTACCTCATGATATTTAAAATAATAAAGTTATAAAAAGGACCACAATGTAATAAAATATTTTAGTTCTTACTTTGTTTGCGTTAACTTTAAATTCCAAAGTTTGGAAGTCATTTTGTGATTAACATTTTCACGATGTGTGTTATTTTGCAGTTGCCTGGTTTCGTTTTCCACCTGAAATATGACACTGTTCAACAATGTCATTTTCAAGATTAAGTATCTTGGTATGTGACAAAGTGAACTCAATTTTTAAATTATGCATCTTGAAATAATGAAAGCAAAATAAAGTGGAAATCTGTATATCAGGGTCCTGCTATCTAGTATGTAAATCATTTACAGCATGTCTTTTCTTTTCCCACTGCCCATTTTTTTCATACTGACTTGAGTATCTAAGTACATTTAGCTACGTCTTGACTTTGTTTAGGGAAGAGGCAGAACACAACTAAATACCACTGGGACATTTTAGCTACATTTTATTTACATACCTATTTGATTCACTTGTCCCTGATACTAAGTAAACAATAACAACAATAACATGAGATGTTAGGAAGCAGAAATCATCAAAATCATATTTCAATCTTCTTGGTGTTTTATTTGAATCCATTTTGTGGCCCTAAACTTTAGACAGATATGGTGTCCCTTAGGGTCTCCCCAAAGAAAGAATACTTTTGTTGCTGGTGGTAGATGGTGGTAGCATTAGTAGTTAAGAGCAATACCTGAATATGCCTGAATAAAAGAAATACTTGAATTTATAATAATAATTGAGTAATGATTCATATGACTTTGCCTGGAATATTTCCTGTTTATGACATATACAAATAGTGCCACCTTTACTCTCAAAAGTGTACTAACCTAGACGGTCAATTTTATGTATACTTTATAGTACTACTAAGCAAAATCTCATATTCGTATATTAATCCAATATTTACAAATATCTTTTAATTTTGTCATTATATTCTATTATTTTCTTAAGAACTTTGTGATGCAGAAAGAAAAAAATTATTATTCTAAGTTAATCCACAAAAATATTGCATGAAAACATTAGGTACTTGTTTTACATGTCTCAGCTGATTGGAGTGAGTAATGAATCTAACCAAGGTCTTTTATTCTAATTTTTTTTTTTCCGATGTGACAGTTGAACAACTTGTTAATTCAATAAATTACATTTGTTAGAAATCATTGTCATACCAGAGAACACTATCTTAACAGAATTTAAGTAGTCTGTCAGAAGGGGAAAACACAAAAGAGAGACAATTATGAGGTTTGGAGGTCTGGGCTCCAGTGGTTTAAGGTATGTCAAACAACGTGATGAATTGGCTTAGATTAGACAGTGCTCCCTGCATAATTATTTAGGATTGGCGAGCATGGTGAGGTGAACATCTTGAAGTGAATCTTAATAAATGATTGTTAGATTAGTACCTGTTTCTTCAGGTGAGCAGACTGTTGTCTAAGATAATTTGATCTCCAAGAATTTCCTGAAGCCAAGAATGAAATTATTAATTTGTGGACAGTCTTACCTTTCCTGACAAGTGTTTCATAATTAACAAATGTTGGCACAGGTGCTCTCACTACACAGATACACAGTGATCATCTGGGGACTTTCCAATTCCAGATCTATACTGCCCTTTGAAGAATTATAACTGTCTATTATATTTTTATTGGTGGTAATTTCAACCACTATATGCATCAGGTTTCCCTATTCTTGTTGGATGATCTTTTGTTGGAGCATTTGATAAGAGAACAACTATACAGAGAACAGATCCCATTCCTTATCTGAAGAGCTCACAGAAAAGAAAGATGGTATTTGTCAAGTGACTAAATGAAATGCTTTCACTACTCGCATCCCAGATTGCCTTAGTAATATGCAATATCCTAAAAAATTCTGTATAAATTTAAATACAATATTCTTCCCATAAAATAGCACATGCACTTTCTTTAGAGGCCAATATTATTTTAGGGCTCCTCCAGTTTGAGCCACTCTTAATTTTTTTGAACTCCTCAAATTTCTCAAATGAGAAATAGATTGATCTTATCGTCATATTTAGCTTAAATTTGATTCCATTATAAATCATTGTAGGTAGAATGTTTTTCTACTTTCTTGTTTTCTTGTTCTACTTTCTTGTTTCTTTCTCTATCTGTTTAAAGAACAGATATTTGAGGACAGAAGATATTTAAACACAATTGCCCTGAAGTGAACAAGGGTCTGTATCCCAAATTATGTTTCAGTTTTCCTCCTTAATCAAGTTATGTAGCAATAACTTTTTCCAGGCAACAGAAATAACTGACCAGAATGGATCCAGAGTCTTACTGGGAACTATGTTGAAGATGATCAGCAGTTTAAAAAGATAAGAAGTTCCTTTCCAGTTTGCTGGTAGTAATCTGTAATCTTTTATACCAAAATTCAAGTGGCCAAAATAGCACTATGGAGTTGTTAAATATTATACCATTATACCATTTTGGTACCATTGAATGTAGTTACATGAAAAAAAGTAAGTGAAGACATCATTAGATAGAGGAATAGTTTATATAATACAGAATCACGAGATTCACCAGCATGATAAGTGCTTTAAATATGAGACAGAATTTGAAAACATACCATCTCGTTTATGTTGCCTTTATGAGATTTGTCCTTTAGAAAGTCTGGTTACAGACTCTAGCTCCTACAAATTGGCCTTGGCTGTTGTTCTAGTTAAGTCAGGAACTTCTTTTACTAAGTGGAATATAATATGCAATTTTAGATTGATTAACTGGCCTCTTCTATCAGCCAAATAAAATGTCTATCAGTGCACATTACTGTCTATCAGTCCGTTATTGAGTCAAATGTCTATCAGTCCATTACTGATGAAACCAAATCCGTTACCATAAAAGATCAGTACTAAAAGGAATTGTTGGCACACAGAATAAAATATTTACAAAGCTACTCGTTGATCTATTTGTATGTTTTAGGCAAATTATGAACAAATTACAGCTAGCTATTGGACTCATATCAAGAAGTAACTAAGGTTACAGAAAGCAATATTAAGGACAGGGACCTCATACATAATTGTGAAGAAATAACTTTTTGAAATTCAGAATGTTAAAGCATCAAAGAAGACAAAACATAGCTAGAAATATAAAGAATAAAAAACATGCAGTAAAGATTAAGGCATGTCAATCCATGGCTCTAGTCACCTAGGTCTTGTTGAAAAGTTTTAGATAGAAGTCATCTATCTCTTATATTCATTGTTCTTGTTCAATTTATTTGGTGGAAATTGCCTTCTCTAAAGATGATCTGTTTCTGAATCATTCCTAAGAATGGTTAGTTGTAAATCTTCCAGTGGTGAGACACTTTAAAAGTGTAAGAGGTTGAAACTGTTTGTCTTCCGGCAAAAAGACATGAACCTAGGGATCTCTATTCTGAAACTTGATGGTATACTGGTGGTCACACTGGATCCAAAGCATTTTTTCCCCTTTTTCATAAGACACAGACTTCATATAGAAGTTGTTGGGGAGCCTGCAAAAGAAAGACAGTCTGTCCTATTGGTGATTAACATAATATGACATGGTCCCTTTGTAGTAGTTCCCCTTCTCTGTTTGAATTAAGGTAGAATTCAAATTGTGGGAAATAGACAAGCTAATAAGAAAAAAAATTCATACCATAAGAGTTGATGAGTTCAAGAGGATGTCAACCTCATGGACATAAAAACCACAAGTAACATTCTTGAGCAAGGAATTTCAAGAGGACCAGATAATATTGCTAATTTGTGGTTTAAAAGAGATCATTATATTTTAAAGGAGTTCATGTTTTCAAAGAGATCATTGAACCATGCTACTTTTCCTAAAGAGCTTATATTAGTTAATTTTGGATTAATTTAAAAACAAAGATACTAGTAATTCAATAGGCAAATAGGTATAGTCTTACTATGACAAAAGAAATCTTCAAGGATCAAGAAAAACTTTCTTTAGAAGATCATTTAATTTTGAATTTCCATTTACTTCACACATACATATATATTATAGTAGCAGATGTAGATTCATAAAGGAAATCTGTTGAGTCTGAAGGAGAGGTTGCACAAAGGTGGCAAAGATTGTACATTATATTTTACCTACTGGATGAATAAAAAAAATCAAGTTTGTACTTAAATATTTAGAGAAATATCTCCTTTAGTGTTTAATAATATAATAGGAAAATATAAACTAAAATCACCTTGACAGCTGCTTCAGTTATCACCCATTTATATTTCTTTCAATTTTCAGCTAGTACAAATCAGTTGCTTTTTACAATGTCTTTCCTGCTTATCATATTTAAGAGGTATTTAATATTTTAATCAACAGGCTTATTTTTCTCAGTCTTGATGAATAGAGAAGGATCATTTCATTGTTTTGTGTATGAGACTATTAGTTCGTTCTACGTTCTTGAAAAATATTCAGTGATATTTGCTTGGGCCATTTTCTTATCTAGTTTTTGCTTGCATATTAAACTCATTCTTGCTGGCTAAAGTTTATTTTCAAAAAGTGGAGAGAGAGAGGATTTACTAATAGATGCTTTAGGATTTACTAATAGATGTTCTCTAAAGATGGTAAGAATATCATTCCTGAAGTCCCCAATGGATTTTCCTTTCTTTACTCAAAGGACTAGGTTAGAGTGTAGTCCACTATCATGGGAAAGACATTGGAAATGGCCTGCAAAAGATTTTGTCCAAGATTTACATGTTTTCTAAGCCCACTTGTTTCCTATGCAATTCCAGTTTCCTTAAGTCATTCTTGGGGTCTTGTCATTCTTCCTTTTCTTTCCAAATATTCTGTGTTTGAAGTTCCTACTAACATATGAATCAGTTGATATAGACTTAGGAATAATAGATTTTATATTGCTAAAAGTATTTTAAATCCCTTTGTTCATCTTTTTTGCCTAGCTTGTCTGGGCTTTGGAAAGTCTGTAATGGTGGTTCTTAGCACAGAAGGAGACCAAAACTTAATATCAACCTTAAGGTGCTTGCCCTGTTCTGAAAGATATTTAACCTTAAGAGGTAAACTAGCTGTGTAAGTGTCTGGATAACCATAAAACAGAGAAACAGACCAGAAAGAGGGATAGCAGTTAGACGTCCTATTAAAGCATATGTTGAAGAAAGAGAAACAGCAGTGTAATGGACGTTAGATTCAAGTTGTGCTTGGAGCATCTAACATAAAGACAGTTTCATTTTTTTCACATTCTGAAATTCTTTTATTTACCTTAGTCAATAAAATAATTTTAGAATCTGAATTTCTTTGGGAAGCTTTAATTCCATATCCCCAAATTCAGATCGTTAAATGGTTGTGTTCTTCTTTCTTTCATTTTTAAAGTACCTCTCACATGAACAGTTTTGTTTATAACAAAAGATCTTCAAGGTGGCTATTGCAATTCTAAATCATCCCTGATAATATGGTAACAGTTAGATGATATTTATAATTATTAGAATTATAGTATTAATACATGTAAGTAGTAAGTATCTGGCACAGAGGGGACATAGACTTAGATTTATACCAATACAGAATCATTAGTGTGCAGAACTATGCTAATCAGTGACATTGGTAGTAGTATTAGTGGTAGTGCATGTCAAACTTCTTGTTTTTGAAATCTAGTCAATAGTCTAACCATCATCCATCAAAATCCCAGCAAAACTCTTACCTCTTGACATACAGAATTGAGCAAAGCAGTTCTCAGGGACACAAAGATAAGACCAATGAAAATGTATCCAAATGACACCTGATTATACCTTCTCAACTTAAAGGACAGACTTCTTGGCCCTTTACTTACCTTTTTTTGTACAGATTTCTTTTAACAGACTTAGAACATAAATTAACAAGAAAACATGGGATTAAGACATGTTTTCACCAAGAATGAGAATTTTCAAATCCAATCAAATAACCACAAGATAATTAAAAACAATCCTATTTCCTAGGAGACAAAATTAATTTTGCATTGGGATCTTGATGACAATACAGAATTCAGACCCAATGTGAGTCTTGCCCTACCATCATCATCAAAGAATTCCCCTGAATTGGAGGATCAAGGGGAATCAGTTGAACCTGCTGTTTTAAAATTAAAAAAAAAAAAAAATGAGCTACAACAATAAGAGAGTCTCATGAATTTGGTGAATTTTGGTGAAAACTGCATACTGCAAAACTTCCCAAAGTGTCACCAGGTCATCCATTAATGAAGCAAAACTAAGTTTAATCAAAAAACACTCCATTGAGTAAGAGAGATCACCACCACAGTATTAAACTCTTGATTGAGTCTTATCACAATCTTAAAAGGGCAATGTTATAGGTTTTTAGAGGACTAGCTCAAATAATTTAAGGAAGGGTTTTCAAAATAAAGAGCTGATTGGGAGTGGGCATAGTTCATCTCATAATTGTTTTGGATTTGTATGCATATTTAAACTATGTTCTTGAAGTGGAACTTCATAGATAAGCACTGTTGATTGTACAGACAGTCTGGAATTTATGATGGCTCAACTGACAATTTTTCGATTTTACCTTGGACTTCTCAGGATATAAGCCCATTGTAAATTGAGAACCATCTGTACTTAGGATTGTTTAACTTATGATTTTTCTATTTTACAATGGATTTATTGGAGTATTATGATATTTTCAATTTATGATAGGTTTTTTTGGTACATAACCCCATGGTTAAGTAGAGGAGCATCTGTACAAGTTAGCTTGAGTTGTCATAAGAAAGTACCACAGACTGGGTGGCTTAAGCAACAGAAATTTATTTTCTCACAATCTTAGAAACTAGGATTCTGAGATCAAGTGTCACCAGGGTTGATTTCTTCTGAAGTCTCTCTCCTCATCTTGCAGATGGCCCTCTTCTCCCCTGTGCCTTCACATTGTGTTTCCTCTGTATGTTTCTGTGTCCTAATCTCCTTTTCTTATCAGGACACCAGTCATATTGAATTCTAAATAATCCTCATGACCTCATTTATACTTAATTATCCCTTTAAAAATCTTATCTCAAAATACAGTCACATTCTAATGTATTTTAGGACTTCAACATAAATTTGGTGGGGGGGGGCACAATTTAATCCCATAACATTGATAAATATACTGTTAACTGTGGGGAATAGATTGTTGTTTTATGTAAATTGATTTGAAAAGTGTTCTTTGTGACACAGGTAGTCACCTTTCTAATCATTTATTTTTAATGTTTTTATGTTGGTGGGTTGTCATTAGTGTTACCAGTCCAAGGTTTATCCAGTGTGAATTTGGAGAAATTGCTTGACCTTTATAAAGCTCCTCTTTCAAGATATTAATAATATCTACTTCATGGGAATCTTGTGAGATATGAATAAAAAAATTCATGTAAAACTTTTAGCAGAAGTGTCCCATTGCATGCAAGCTAGTATGGTAATGGTGATGATGATGATGATGATGATGATGATGATGGTGATAATGCTGCTGCTGCAAGGGCTATAGAATCATATCCTTTAGAGTTAAGGTCAAAACAGAAGATAGTACTGGGAGTTTTTGAGACTGGGTCTTCCTCATTTGGTAAAAGTAATGGATAATAAACTAAAGTTTTCTTTCCTATAATTTGATATCATGAAATTTGATATATTTTAGAAACTATTAACAAGTATTAATTACATGGACACTTTTAATTAATAAATAAATGAGGAAAGTTGATCTTTTTTCTGTTTTTTACCTGTGAGCAAAAAGAGGCTCAGAGATGTTGTTTAATTTACTCAGGGTGTCATGGTCCTGTCCATGGCTGGACTTTGAAGTGTTTCCCCAGTTCTTGCTCTCCTGGCTTGGAGGAATCTCAAGCCTTAGCCCACATGATGGAGAGAGATGACAGACTCTCAGCAAGAATGTGTGAAGAATTTATTGTAAGGAAAGTTTAAGGGTGCAAAGTGAAAGTACATTTCCTAAGGGGAAATGGGTCTATCTCCATGAGAGGAGAAGATGCTGTCTTTTTCTATGTTTTTCCTTTTATAGGCTAGTAGTATATGTTGATGTAAGGGTCAGTTATAATTACTCATGACTATATGTCATGGGTTTTGGGGTCTGAATTTTTCCAGGTATGGACATAACTTAAAGGTTATGTTTCAGACATTCCTTTCCCCTATATGTGTGATGGGGAAAGTCACCATTTATGGTGTTTTTCTATTTTCTGATTGGTGGTCACTGTTCTATGGTCTAATTACCCCATTATTTAAGACTGAAATAACTTTTTGCTCTGGTTATTTTTCTGTAACTATTTCCTTTTTATTGTTTTTCTTTTTAACTGTTTCCTCCTCCCTGGTTTTCTGCCTCTATCATTCCCTTATCTCTTGTTTTTCTGTCCCTAACATTCCATTGCCTCTTATTTTCTGTCCCTAATAAACGTTATTCAGGCGGGGAGTGAAAGAGCCAGGAATTGAATCCAGACCTGTCTGATTCAAAAGCTCATGTTCTTAGATAGTATTTTATTTAATCATCCATCTAACAAACATTAGAACAGAAGACACAGTAAACTCTTTTTATCCCTTGAACTTATATTTCCTCTTTTACTGAAAGATATTTGGACTTATTTCAACTAGATAAGTAGCCTCAAGAGAATCACTCAGATAAAAGTTTGACTGCCTGATTATGCATGCATGCAACATGCCGTAACTCTGGGAATTTGGTCACCATTTCAAAGATGAGATTTGACATGGCATAGTAGCAGAGGGAATAAAAATCCTTAACACTATGGAATAAACTCCCTTTTTTTTAGGTGCCTGAGGGAGATGCATCTATAATTGATTACTTAAGTTCCAGCTGTTCTCAGAACTGTCATTGAAGTCATGAATTATTTGCGGAATCTAATATGTGGATAACAGTTAAATCAGCACAGAGTTTGTTTATCTCTCGCATAATCTATTTTATAAATATGCTGGTCCAAACAGAAGATATATAATTATCAAAGAAATTAGTCTAAAATTTTTGAAAAAACTAGTACAAAATAAATGCACATGTGTAGACATACACACACACAACACAACCACAAAGTAACTCATTATGGAATGGATGTCAAGACAGCTTCACAGAATTTTCGGAGATATTTGTTTGGAAAATACCTGTAAACATCTTTGAGATTACTTTTTAGCTTTAGTTTGCTTATTTCCTTATGCTTCATTATTTTAAATTCATCTCTTTGAATTGCAAATTGAGATTTTGTGTGTCTAGCTGACTAGAGCAGTGTTTACCAACTCTCCCTGATAAGAATTCCTGAAGCATTCTTTATGTGACCTCTTTTAGAAAAGTACTTCTCACCTTTAATGTGCATATGAATCACCTGAATATCTTTTTAAAATTCAGTAAGTTTGAGGTCAGGGCTGAGATTTTGTATTTCTCACAAACTCTCTGCTGATGCTGTTGCTTCTGGTCCAAGAACCACCCTTTGAGTAGCTAGGTTGTGGACCTGCGCTGCCCAACTAATGTAGCCACTAGTCACATATGGTTGTGAATTACTAGAAATGTGGCTATTCAGGATAGAGATATGCTGTAAGTCTAAAAGAGCAGATTTTGAAAGTTTAGTATGTGAACAAAGCATGTAAAATATTTCAATAAAAATCTTTTTTAATAATTGCATGTCAAATGGATAATGTTTTGGAGATAGCGGGTTAAGTAAAATATATTATTAAAATTAATACCATGTTTCTTTGTACTTATATGAGTGATCACTATTTTTTAATGAATATTTGCCTTGCATTATGATTCTATCCCACAGTGCTGGTTGCATAGAGGGTCAAGACTATAATGGATTTCACTGGGACTGAGATGAGGTCTTGTTTTTGTCACACTTTATTACTCATGCGTATAAATTATACTAATGTAGCAATCTTTTCCACAGGATTATGAACTCTTTGAGTGCATGGATTCTTCACCCTTGCGTTATCAGCAATTAGTAGGGTGACTGGCAAAGAAGAGGTTTTTATATTGGTTAGGAATTTACAAAACATCATTTTGAAGAAACAGCCATTCTGTAATGATTGTAATAAGATGCAATGAAGAAAAAATTCCATTTCTGCAACATTATATTTTCTAAATTTATTTTCAGTTAAAAAGGACTTTGTAAAAACCCAATGATGCTTCTTTTATTCTGTTGTTAGTGTGGGGAATGTGTGGAATCATATCATAACCCCTGCTCAAAGATATGATTATCTTACCTCCGACTCAAGGAATGATAAAATGCAGCTCATAGAAGTTGTGTACAGAGGATCCTGAGATGACAAAATGTCTTGTAATTCTCAGTTATGAATGACTCCACTGAAATGGAAAAGTTTACTTTCAACAAAGTAATGCTTTTCAAACATAAGAACTTTTTTGCTACTGTGATCAGTCACAAAATGTACTGTGTTATCAGGATCTATGTAGCATACAATGGAGCATGAGTTTCTGTGCACACAAGTACATAAAACATAGTGGTGTAGGGCAGAAAGGTGTGAAGCCTTTTCACACTCGTAAGAACCATGCCTGACACTTCTATAACAAAAGACACGTTCACAAGAGAAAAGCATAACACATTTGTTTAATCAAAATATTACATGACATTGAAGCCTTCAGAAATGAAGAGCCAAAGACCCAGGGAAACCTGCATATTTTTGTGCTTTGATTCAATGAAGAATGGACAGCCATGTAGAAATGTGATTCAACAAAAGGATAGGATATAATAGTAGTAGACTGAGGAGGACACCCAGCAAGGCCTGTGTTCAGATTTTTGTTGGCCTCTTTATGCAGCATTCCTTCCTTTCAGAAATGGGGGCAGGTACCCTTGGGAGTAAGGATCTTCAAGGGAGAAGAGAAATAGTAACCTTTCTGTGTTTTATGGCTTGCTTTTGGGGAAGAGGAATTCTAGTTTCTATGACCTGCCTTGGGGAAGAGGAATTCTAGTTTGTGGGACTCACTTCAAGGGAGAAAAAAGGTTGAGAGACAGGAAGGAAGGAGAAAGACAGAGAGAGATTTTGCTTCTGAGGCTGCTTTGAAGGCTTTCCAAAGTACTCAGCATGCCAAAGCTCCCTACTTTGGGGTTTCATTTTCTGAGCCCCAACAACTGCCATGAAATAGTATGTATTGCCCCTTTACTGTATAGTAAGTAGACTCAAGTTACAATTGTTTGTAATATGGTGATATGATTTTTCCTATATGTGAGCCAATAGAATGTAGTGACAAAATGCTGACACAAAATGTGTATATAATGTACTATCTTCTCTGTTTATCAGTTGTTCCATCTCTAAAATGGGGATAATAATATTTTTCTCATAGGCCTTTTGTAAGCATAAAATAAGTTAAGATCTGTCAACTATATAGACCAATGGGGCAATAAGTACCTGCTAAATATTGTCATTATTAGATAGTGAAATGTTCCTAATTATGTTCTAAACTAGCAACTGACATAAAAGAATTAATGACCCAAAGGAAAATCTACATTATAATTTAAGTATAAAAATTTGCATTTTTTAGTTTTTTATTATATTTCCACTGATGAGAAAATTTAAAGACAACTGATATTATGTTCTATTGCTTTGAAGCTAATAGAACCGCAATATTTTCAAATTTCATGTGATAACATTTCTATTTTGTTAATGTTTTTATTTTAGAATATTACAGGGATACAAATGTTTTGGTTACATAATTTGTTTTGTACAGTTTGAGTCAAAGTTATCAGTGTGTCCATCACACATACACTGTGCATTGTACCTATTAGATGTGAATTTACCTATCACCTACTCTACCCTCCTGCCTGCTTGATTTCTGTTAAGTTTTACTTCCATATGTGCATGTAAGTGTTGATCCATTAGTTCCAATTTAGTAGTGAGTACATGTGTTTGTTTTTCCATTGTTGTGATACTTCACTTAGAAGAATGACCTCTAGTTCCATCCAGGTTGTTACAAAAGTTATCAATTCATCATTTTTATGGCTGTGTAGTACTCCATGGCATACATATACCACATTTTATTAATCCACTCATGTATTGATGGGCACTAGGGTTGTTTCTACATCTTTGCAATTGTGAATTGTGCTACTATGAACATTCAAGTGCAAGTGTCTTTTTTATAAAATGTCTTTTTTTTCCCTTTGGGTAAATACCCAGTAGTGGGATTGCTGGATCAAATGGTAGGTCTACTTTTAGTGATTTGAGGTATCCCCATACTACTTTCTGTAGAGCTTGTACTAGTTTGCAGTCCACCAACACTGTATAAGTGTCCCTTAAATAGGGTTTGCTTTATAAATGTGGGCACATCTGCATTAGGTGCATAAATATTTAGGATTATTATGTCTTCTTGTTGTATTTTTCCCTTCACCATTATATAATGACCATCTTTGTCTTTCTTTTGTTGATTTGAAGTCTGTGTTATGTGATATGACAATGGCTACACCAGCTTTCTTTTGGTTTCTGTTTGCACGAAATATTGTTTTTCATCCCTCACCTTGAGTCTGAATGAGTTCTTGTGGGTAAGATGCATTTTCTGAAGACAGCAGATACCTAGATTGTATTTCTTGGTCCCTTCAGTCAGTCTATGTCTCTTCAGTGAAGAGTTCAAGCCACTCACATTTATTGAAAGAATTGAAAAGTTGGGTGGATTTCTGTTCATCCTGTTGTGTAGAACTTTATTGCTTTGTTTTACCTCTTGAGCCATTGTGGCATCTGGGATTTGATGTTTAGCTTTTGGGTGATTTTACACTGGTGTATGTCTATTGTGCTGATCCATGTATAATACAGACCTGAATACATCCTGCATGGTCGGTCTAATTATGATGAATTTCCTCAATGTTTGCTTGTCTGAGAAAGACTTAATTTCCCCATCATATGTGAAACTTAGTTTTACAAGGTACAGAATTCCAGGCTGGCCATTGTTCTGTTTAACACAGTGACTACCATGTGAGTTGTATTTAACTCACACTGGTTTTGAGCCCGGGGGCTTGTGAAGCAAAATCCGGGAAAACCCTGCAGCTGGTTCCGTGAAAATCTTTCTTGTTTATCTTCTTCTTATTCCAATTAATACTGGCAAATTAATTCTACAACCGTAGATTAAATGAATAGAAGTCCATAAATTTTGTTTTTCATTAAATTGGAAATGATTGTTTTGTTTTTGAATTTTTTATTCTATTTTTGTAATAAAACACAGTGATCCCAAGGAAAAAACATTTTTTTTTCTTTTTTTTTTACTAGTGTGGCAGTTAATGTGTTAAGAAGATTGACGATAGGGGCCCACTTCCTTCTGGCTTGTTAGGTTTCCACTGAGTAGTCTGCTGTGATCCTGATGGGTTTTCCCTTGTAGGTCAGTTGTTGCTTGTGTCTAGCTGCTTTTAGTATTTTCTCTTTCATTTTGACTTTGGCCAAGTTGATTATTATGTGTCATGGAGATGTTCTATTTGCTATAAATCTTCCCAGAGATTGATGACCATCTTGTATTTGGATGTCTGGATCTCTGGCAATACTAGGGAAATTTTTCTCCCTAATTCCCTCAAATAGATTTTTCAACCTTTTAGTGCTTTCCTTTTCTACTCAGGATACCTGCAATTCATATATTTCTTCACTTTGCATAGTCCCACGTCTCTCTAAGTAATTATTCTGCCTTTGTTATTCCCTTATCTTCCTCTTTAAATGATTGGATTGGCTCAAGAGCCTTGTCTTCAAGCTCTGAGATTCTTCTCTTTGGTTTAATCTGTTGCTGAAACTTTCTGTTGTGTTTTGAAAATCCCTGAATGACTCTTTCATTTCTTTACATTCTATTATGTCTTTCCTAATTTTGTCTATTTCTTCAGTGACTTTTTCATTAATTTTCTGAAATATTTTTTGGGCTTCGTTTGTTTTTTGGTTTTCAACCTTTTCTTCAATTCTATTTGTATTATTTGCCATTCATATTCTGACTTCCATTTCTGTCATTTCAACAATTTCCTTGCGGTTGTAATTTGATGCTATAGCTCCGTTGTGATCTGTTGGGGGTGTTGATCTGTTTTGGTTTTTCATGGTGCCCGAGTTCTTATGCTGGTTTTTTCTCATCTGATACCTCTTTTCTCAACTCAGGGCTAATAGGTTTGCAGAATTCCTGTTCCTTGCTGGAACTCTCCTGCTTGGTTAGAGTAAGGGGAAGTCACTAAATGGCAGGCATTTTTCCCACCCTACCCACCCCCGTGACTCTTGAATGTTGACATGACAGAGGAAGGGCGTGTGCACTAGAAGTCTGCAATGCAGCTGTTCAGATTTGTTCTGTTCACCTGTGATTGCCTCTGTTCAAGCAGCAGCTGGATGCAGTTGTCCTGGTTTCCCTGATTGTGAGCATTTGCTCAAACCAAGTCCCAGTGTATCAGCGGCGTGAGGCTTGGTGGTCCCTGGCAGGGCGTTGGACTTTGCAGCAGCTCTTCAGGCCCTAATGTGGTGGTGGAGGCTCTGGGGTGGGGTTTTGGTGTCCTCGTGCAGAAGCTGGAGACATGGGGATGGTATCTCAGGCCTCGCGGTGGTTCTGGAGGCACAAAAGTAGAGTCTAGGACTCCTACATGAGAGCTTCGGAGCTGGGACTGGGGAGGAGCCAGAAGCAGAGCTTCTGAGTAGGGCTGAGGAGCCAGAAGCAGGGCCAGTTGGACAGCAGGGCTGATCCCATCTGGAGGACAAGGTCAGGGCCAAGCAGGCAGAAGGCAATTAGGGTGGAATCAGGGTGAGCAAGTGGCAGGTTGTTTCATAGGCTCAGGGGGCCTGCAGGTGCCAAGTCAGGGCTATGTATGTAGGCAGCAGCCTGCACCTTTTACTTTGTTTCCTTGGGAGCAGTGTGCTGGCAGGCTGCTTCTAGTCTGCCATTTTCAAAGATCTCTCAAACATTTTCCTTTTAAATGAGAGAAAATCTTAATGCTTCTCACAGTCAAAGGTAAAACACAGAATATTATTTCCTCTGAAAATAATTGAAAAAAAGTATTATTCTGTTCATAGCACCCAATTTGTCAAAATTTGGAAATATATTACCTTTGAATTTTTGAAGCTATGTTATATTCCTTTTCAGTTTGAGTCTCAATATTGTTCAATATATAAGATTTACAAAATCTTATGTAAGCTTAAAGATACAGGTTGTGTATTATTTGTGTATCCTAATGTATTAGCAATTTGATAATCTATTTTTCACCTAGTTGTTTTGTCTCAGTGTTCTAGCAGTCCGTCCCAGTTTGTAAAACCTTCTGTTATATTCTACATTTGAAAATTACAAGAATACGTTTTGGAGGGACAAACACATGATGACTAAATGTGATGTATCCTGAAATGGAAATCCTGAAACAGGAACATGACATTAGATAAAAACAAAAGAAGTTTTATTTTAATATCATATTGACTCTAATTAGTAACACTGAATCAATATTGGTTCATTAGTTGTGACAATTGTACCACAGTAATGTAGCATATTATTAGTAGCAATAGAAAATTTGGGGGGGAGGGGGGAACACAGGAACTTTTGTAATTTTACTGCAACTTTTCTGTCAATCTAAAAATAATATTTTAAATGTTTACTAACTTTCAAAATCTACATTTTGAGCTTCATAGAATTTCTAATTCTAAAATTATTTCCTCCGTTCTCTATTCCCTGTCTCACCTATTCTGTCCTTCTCTGTCTCTATTATCATTGCATGGCATTCTTTCTAAGAAATTAGAATTATAAAATCCTAATGGAAGCCTAACTTACATCATTGTACTTCTGAGTTAAAATCTAAAAGTTTAAAATATAAGAATATTTTTCTATAAATATGCAAACTTCTAACTAAAAATATTTGCTTGTTTACACTGTTATCAAATATGGATGAACTTGTAATGTTAAGAAAACAAAATTTTACAGTAGATCTCTGTACATCTCTACAAATATTTCTAAATCAATGTAAATGTCACACAAATAATAAAGGTCTCTCCCAGAATAGCAAAATAACATCTAGTCACTATTCTCCTACTCTTTTCTGTTTGTCTGGGATATATATTTTTTTTACATAGATAATATCAATAAAGAATTCCTATCATGAGCCTTGTAAAGTTACTTCATAAAATTTAAATGATTATTTTTACTTCATCTCCTAAACTTAGTTACCCATTTTTACTGTTTGTTTTTTATTTTTAAGATTTTTTTTATTAAGCTATGCTAATTTGAGGTTTTAGATTACTTTTGGGCTTTTGACACGTGGCAAACAAATGCATTTTTGCAAATGTTTTGTTCAGAATCCCATTAGTGTCTGCTTTCCTATTCCAGTATTCAACCCTCTAACCAATACTTCAGTGTGACTCTAACAGGGTGGAGGGAAGGAGTGGGAACTAGTGTATTTTAGAAAATTTCTGTTCCAGAAATCTCATGTTCCTCAGATCCTGACCTCCTCTCATACAGATGGTATGCAGAAGTTTCCAGAGTCAATGTTGCCTGGATTGCAGATCCTATGTATTTTGTTGATCCTTATTAAGTCTTCATTCCTATTGCTTGATTTCTTTGATTTTAGACTCTTGTTTCCAGACATTAGGGCCATATAATCACATCTCTTAATGTTCCTACATCCTACCTGATAACTTGGAACTTAATGATTTAGTTTTCTGAATCTAAGGAAAAATATTATAGATGACAACACAGATAATATAGAAATTATAGCATATCTAAATTACTATATATTTGAATTCTATAGTATAATTTATCCATTTACTTTTTAAAAATACCCATCTTTTATTAAAGATTTCAACACTAATTGCCATTTAATAGCAAAATATTATTGTAGTCTAGTGTGCAAAACATAAAAAATATATACTTTAAAGTTATTGAAAGGCCTATGTCTCCTAATTTTTAAATTTCACTACAGAGTTTCAGGGTCAGAAATGACATATGTTTTAAAAAATGTTATGTGATTTTAATTTTTGTTTTACTATCATGAACTTCAAAATATTTCCTGAAGGAATCAGAAACTGTTTGCCAAGTTTGAAACTCATAAAGTACTTGAGTTGCAAATCTAAATCATAAAAGTTAGCATTTACTTGTTGAAATCAAAATTAGACTCTACATAGGAGTTCAATGAGTGGCAAAAACAGCGGACAAGAAAGACCAAGGAAGTCAGGACTAGTAGCTATTGGGGAAAACATGAAGCATGCAGTGGAAGAGGCTGTGTATTTAGAATGTTCTCTGGCCTGGTTGTTTTAGAGTAGTTACTTGTGTTAGCCTTCAAGTTCCAAATCATATACCTCTCATGAAGTCAAATTACTCCATCAAATCCTATTAATAGCTCTAGTTGTTCTACCTTGACTCTGCCTTATTTTTCTAATGCTGTAAGTGCTGTAGTTTTAAGAAATCTTGCTTCTTTCCTTTCAGAACTTTTATATGAGGGTAACCTGTACAGTCCCTAGCATCTTCAGAAAGTCAACAAGGCTTTCTGTCACTGGAAAGTTCATTTTTATTTTGTCAATGCAAGCATAAAACACACCCAAAGGAGCAGCTCTGAAATGAGATCATTGATATAAATAACAACAGTATTTTTAAATGGCACCTTTTTGGTAAATCAGGTATGTTATTTTAAAACAAAGCAATTTCATTTATTATTGATTCAGTCTTTTTTTTTCTGACTGAGATTTGTGCACCAAATAGCACTTTTGCATATAAATTAGATTTAAAAATCACAGCTGAGATCAGCCCCCTCCCTTTAAAGTCTTAACCCTGAAACCCATTGGAGTTTCACTGAGCAGAGACATTTCATACGTGTCTCTCTTGTTCACTGCTCGAAGTAGAGCACTCCTGTGTGGCCTCGTACAAGGAACCTCCTGGAAACTTTATGATGTACTTCTCCAGATTCCCTTTCAACTTATCATTTTCCTCCTCCTTTTGCTTTGTGTCCTTTGCTGTAATAAATCTGTGCAGTGAGTTATTACCCCCCCACTCTCCAAATCACAACCAAAATGAAAATTTTATCTTTTCAATTCTTGTCAAAAAATGAAATGAAAGGAAAAATTGTGGCCAGAAACTAGTATCATCTTTTTAATTCCCTTGCTAAAATTTTAGGTAAAAATGTCATAAGTTTTTTTTTTTTTAAGAAAATTAATTAGTCGTTAAAAAATTGTCTCTGCTTTGTTTCACCATAAAATTTACAGTTATCTGCATCTGCCAATTTAAACATGGTACATACATAATTATCTTAAACTACATAAAAAACAAACCAAAAGTTGCAGTGTAATTCACTATGTTCAAATACTAAATATGTCCTATTGTCTTTCATATGAGACTTAGAGGCCCCCCTGGATAAAATTAGCCAACTCCAAACTTGGTGTTTGTTTATTTATGCTTACATATAAAGAGAAAAGAACAAGCCAAAACATCTCAAGAAAATTCGTGAACACAATTACATTCAAGAACACACCTATATGCTGCCAGAAACCTATCTCTGAAAAGTGTGCAATATTTTAAATGCTTTAAAATATGGTATTAGGCCGGGCGTGGTGGCTCACGCCTGTAATCCTAGCGCTCTGGGAGGCCAAGGCGGGTGGATAGCTCAAGGTCAGGAGTTCAAGACCAGCCTGAGTAAGAGCGAGACCCCGTCTCTACTATAAAATACTAAGAAATTAATTGGACAACTAAAAATATATGTAAAAAATTAGCTGGGCATGGTGGTGCATGCCTGTAGTCCCAGCTACTTGGGAGGCTGATGCAGAAGCATTGCTTGAGCCCAGGAGTTTGAGGTTGCTGTGAGCTAGGCTGATGCCACGGCACTCTACAGCCCGGGCAACAGAGTGAGACTCTG
>CAUYRT010005515.1:0-58890 GCA_963574885.1 Lepilemur ruficaudatus
GAGTAGGTTTTTGAATGTAACAAGATAAGTCAACTTGAGTGGTAATATATTTTGGGAAATCAGCTCACTACAAATTGTGACTGTAAACATTGTACTGTAAATGTTTTGTAGTTTTCCCCCAATAAAATTTTCAGAAGAAAAACAAAAAAACAACAACACTGGATGAGGCAACTAAAGATAAACCAAACATCTATTTAACTAAATAAATGCAAGTGAATTTTAATGCACCCTAAAAAAAATAATAATAATCTTCTTTACTGAACTCTTGAATTCTCAGAGTTCACTAATAGCACTATTTTAAATTATTTTTGATAATTTTATGAAGTATAAGTAATCATTTACAGAACTCCATGTACTATGAAGGACCATTCATGTTAAAAACTGGTATCTCACCTGTGGCACGGTACCTGCTTTATGCAGGTATAGCATCGGAAGGATATCAGCTTTTACAGCAATAAAGGTAGAATTATTTTCTTCAAAAAAGTAAATTTAAAATATTGCACATTGCATGAATTTTCTCACTCTGAAGGCTGCAAATCTCCACTGGGAGGTAAAAGCATGGCAATGAAGACAGAATAGATGTTTTGACTGTGCTGATTTTAGAGAAAGTAGCAGGAAAGCCATTAAGTTCGGGATCTGGCTGGGGTAATACCTGAGGTAGAAGTCTTGAAGATAAATAAGAAGAGGGTAGGCATGAGGACCATGGCAAAGGGCAGACAAACATAATCTTTTTCTACAGTACATTTTATTCCAGTGGATATGATTACCAAACTCAAAGAAACAGTTTGGGAAACTTTTGGTGTTAGTTTATCACTGTCATTTGGGGAACAAATTATTGTTCTTCCAAAAATTATTTTAAGGGAGTTGTAATTAATTAATGATGGACACTCTTTTGAAGGAAATTTGAAGTATTTTACCCCAAAATATGAAACTGCCCTTTATAAATTAATAAAGGGGTATAAGGCAAAAACTGTGATAAGGGCCAAACCTCTGCAAAGGCACAGGCATAGTTAAAAATAATAATAATAATAACTAGCCATCGTCCCCTACTTTGCTTTATTATAATTGCTACTCAGGAATCTTATAGCTGATGGTCATAAAGATGCTTAACTTTTTCCATATGTTGGGTTTGGCAATCTCATTCTGTGTTCTTAGTTCTTGGTATGCTCTTGGCTGAAGAATGACCAGACACACCAAAGTAAGGCAAGCATGAAGTGAAATTTATTGAGGGGGAGCAAGATGGGATTACAGAGCCAAGAGCAAGATACAGGTTTACAGAACAAGGTACATATGCCACAGATGACCCCTTGTCATAGCAAATGAGAGCTTGGTTATGGTCTGTGTCTTGATTTATAGTATGGGGATAGGGACCTCCCCGTGGTTCAGATGTCATCATGGAACCTCTTTGATGGACAGTTGGGAGTTATATGACCTGAATCTTACTACACATGCAGATCTCCCATGAGCCTATCTGAAAGCCCATTTGACGTAATAATTAGCCTTAGGTTGTCTTAAGTCACCTTTCCGACTCTATTGTTTCTATGCCTCTTGGCCTGTGGGCTAGAGAGTCCTCTGTATTCTTTTGCAGTTGGTGTGCTAAGTTCTGATTGCTAGATTGGTAGGGCATTCCTTCCTCCCCCAGTATGACAGTTGCTCAGGACAGGATTAAGATGGAGAAGCACCAAAATGGGGCCCTAAGGCCTGGTCTTGTCCTACTTCCCAGGTGTGGCAATTGCTCAAGTTAGCGCCAAGTCAAGGCACCCTCTTTCATCCCAGAATTCCTTGCTGTCTATGTAATACATAGATAACATCCCCCTCGTGAAACCTAAAGATAGTTTTGGAGATATCTTCCAGGCTCTGCATTCCAGTGGACTGGCTGAACCACCCAGACCAGGTCCCATACCAAGGAACTAACTCAGCTGGTATTGCAACCCCCACCCAGGGAACCAATTCAACACAAAAGATGATTTTTACATCCGTATGATTTCACCCTGAACCCAGCCAATTACCAGACCCAGTTGCCTAACATTTGCCCTTACCACAGTTCTAGCTTTGCACCAAACTGTCTTTAAAAACCCTTCCTCTCAAAGTCTTGGGGAGACGGATTTGAGAAATTCCTCCTGTCTCTTCACTTGGTGCATCTGCAATATTAAACTCTTTCTCCATTGCAACCCCAACTGTCTCAGTGTATTAGCTCTTCTCTGTGCAGCCAGCAGTACAACCTTGTTGGGCTGTAACAAGTATATTTCTTTGACATATTTTGAGATGGCTGCCATGAGTCTCATAGATAGAAGTAACACTGCTAGAGCTGTCTTTTGTGGGGGAAAATTTACATCTGTAGAGAATGCAGCCAGTTCTATCCTTTCCCAATCTAGAAAAGATTAACTGAGAGTCTGACACCTTTAAAGGTCTGAAAAAATTTTGCTGTTTATTCTCTCTGAGGGGCTGTTACCTATATGTTTTTATTCACATAACAAGACCACCTTTGCAAGCTAGTCAAGCCTCTTCCTCTCTTCCTCTCTTCCTGCCCAAAGTTTTCTGCTTTCAAAATCCCATTGTTTAAAAACCTCTCTACCTCATTGAGGAGTTGAATCTTCATTCTGAGGATTTCTGTGTATACACGTTAAAATGAATTTGTACCTTCCTCCTGTTAATCAGTCTGCCTCATGTCGGTGATTTTTCAGCATATCTATCAGGGTAAGAGCCTTTACACCATACATTTTGTGAATTACTTTTCTTAACTACCTTTACAAATTTCTGTTTTCCTTAAAAGAAGCACCAGTCATAAGACTAGTTTATATATATATATATATATATACACATACACACACATTATATATATAATTTTTATTTCTATTGTTTTTAATTTATATAACAACCATACCTGTTGCCTTTTTGAACAAAGATGTCAAATGTCTCCAACACTAATATGGAAAACATGCTGAACTTTTACTGAAACTAATAAAGCAACACATTTTCATAGTAATGCTTCCTTGAAAACAATTTTTATTTTAATTCATCACCACAAACACTGAAAGAGCTACTTCGCTTTTTCAAAGACCCTAAAAAAATTCAGTAATTTTAGCATACCTACATGCAATAAGTTGCATGTTATTATAGCTTAATATCACCTACATCTACTATGTTACAGGCATTCAAATTATAGGCATTCAAATGATCATACCAAGAATCAAAAGTAGGAAACTTCAGAAAGATGTCTGTTTTCAATTCTAATGTTTTATGTCATTTACTCTTAGGGCACATACACATACACAAGCGTATATTCAAAAAGGGTTGTGTTAAAATAAATAAAAAAGTTATAGATGATATTTGGAAGTAATTTAGAATTTTTCAAATGCTATTTAAGGATATTTTCAGTTCTTTCCTAAACAGAAAAATGTGATGTACTTAAATGAACTGAATATGAATTTCTAATAATTTGTACATCTTGTGGAATAAAGAATTTGTGTTAAGTCCCAGACTAAAAGAGTGAACTGTTTTAGTCAGACTTCCTATTTTATGTGCCATGCTATGATCCAGGTGCTAAAATGCTCTGGAGCAGAACTTAGGCAATATAGCCCTTTATTCATTAGGCCTCTTACACCATTTCTGGTGGCTGCCCTGAAACTGTGTGAGTCATTAGTATGAGTCCAAAATTGTGTGAAGAGAGATCTACGCTTTTGTCCTGTGGAAAGTCTTTTCAGTACAATCAAATTTGCTTCATAGGGTAATTTTGCAGCTTGTGCAGTAGTCACTGACAGCTCACAGCACTGGTGCTATTCAAGGCTAAGCAGATGAGAGAGACATAACCAACTAATAACACGCAGGAAGTTGTATCTTCTAAGTTGCAGTCTAATTGTACATCTTCATTTAGTGAATGGTTGAAAACAAATTAAAATTTCCTGATCACTGGAAACAAAAACAATGCCAAGCAAATCAGTTATATCCAGTTCTTGTATAGTCGAAATATCTTTAATAAAATGTCACAGAAGGAATGAAAATAATGAGAATAATACAAGTGATCTAGAATATAAAAACATATGACCTCAGTAATAAGTAAATAAATGTAGACAACAATACATATAGTTTGACTTTGCCTAAGATTTAGCAAAAATTAAACACTCTAAGATTTGGAGTTGGTGAAAGTATAGGAAACGGGCAATCTCATGCACTTTAGGTTA
The DNA here is from genome assembly GCA_963574885.1 of Lepilemur ruficaudatus. Taxonomy (NCBI): domain Eukaryota; kingdom Metazoa; phylum Chordata; class Mammalia; order Primates; family Lepilemuridae; genus Lepilemur; species Lepilemur ruficaudatus. Next base: position 4,182 of record CAUYRT010005515.1, read on the forward strand.
GGTATAAATTTCCCAACAAATGTTTTTATTAAAAAATTATAATGTTTTTGGACTCACTGAATCTGAAATTATTCAAAGGCAGTAGAAAATAATGAGAGATGGACTTTTTTTAAAACATGATGTGATGAAATGTTTTTTGTTTGCTTTGTTTTTAGTTTGTTTTGATTTTAGCTTAGTGGTACTTTATTAATCCTTTTACTTTTTAATAAACTCTTTACTTTTTTAGAGTGCTTTTAGGCTCACATCAACATTGACAGGAAGTTACAGAGATTTCCCATATGCCCCTCCCCCATATATGCATAGCTTCCCCCATTATCAACATCCCCCACGAGAGTGTTACATTTACTACAATTGATGAACCTCTATTGACACGTCAGCACTCAAACTTCATAGTCTACAAGGTTTACTCTATGGTATATAGAGTATATACAAGGTATATTCCATGGGTTTGGGCAAATGAATAATGATGTATCCACCATTATAGTATAATACACAGTATTTTCGCTGCCCTGAAAATCCTCTGTGCTCTGCCTGTTCATCCTCTAAACCCTGGCAACAACTGATCTTTTTACTGTCTCCATGGTTTTGCCTTCTTTGGAATTTTAGATTCGATTCTTTCACTTAGTAATATGTATTTAATTTTCCTTCATATCTTTTAATGGCTTGATAGCTTCTTTCTTTTTAGAACTGATAATATTCCACTGTCTGGATGTATCACAGTTTATTTATCCATTCACCTGCTGAAGGACATTTTGCCATAAAATCTAGCAATTAAGCTTCTTGGGATTTACCAAAAGGAGTTAAAAATTTATGTTCACATAAAATCCTGCACATGCATGTTTAGAGCAACTTTATCCATAATTGCCCAAACTTGGAAATGATGTTTTAAAGAAGTGGTGGATACATAACCTTAACATTATTTTTTCTTTTTTAAATTATCATAGAACAGAATTGACTTTTACCTATGGCACAAAGTTCTGCAAATGTTCATGCATGTACAGATCTATATAACTATCATAATAAGGATATAGAATAATTCCATCATTCCAAAAAACTTCCTCATGCTATTCCTTAATAGTTACTCACTCTCTCTACCCATTACCCCTGGAAACTATCACTGTGTTGTCCATTCCCATAGTTTTGTCTTTTTGAGAATGTCATATGACTGAAGCATTGAGTAATCTTTTCAGAATGGCTTTTTTCACTCAGCATAATGCTTTTGGAAGTCATCCAAGTTATTGTGTGTATCAAAATTTTTTTTCCTTTTTTTATTTCTGAGTAGTATTCAATTGCTTGAATGTACCACAATATGTTAATCTGTTCACCTGCTGAAGGGCATTTGGGCCAATCTACAGTTGTGGCAATTATGAACAATGTTGCTATAAGCATTTTTGTGTAGATTTTTGTATAGAGGTAAGTTTTCAGACCTATAAAGTAGATATCCTGGACTGAGATTGCAGGGTAATAGATTAAGGGCAGGGTTAGTTTTTAAGAAACTGCCACACTGTTTTCCAGAATGGCTTCACTATTTTGTATTCCTACTAGCAATATATGAGAGATCCAGTACTGTCATCTTCATTATCACTTGAAATTGTCAGAATGCTTTTTTGTTTTTTTCATTTGTTTGTTTGTTCAGCCATTTAATAGATGTGTAGTGGTAGCTTATCATGGTTTCAATTTTCATTTTTTTTCATTTGCCTAATGGTTAATAGTGTTGGACGTACTTTCATGGTTTTATCTGATACCCTCATCTCCTCATGGTAATGTGTCTGCTCATGTGTTTTACCCTTTGTTTTGATGGGTTATTTGTTTTCTTGTTGATTTTAAGAGGCTTAGTATGTTCTAGATATTCAGATATGTGATTCACAAACATTTTCTCCCAATCTTTGGCTTACCTAGTTTATTCTATTAGCAGTGTCTATTCACAAAAAAAAAGGTTTTAATTTTGATGAAATCCAACTTATCATTTTTAATGGACTATGTCTTTGGAGCCATGTGATTAAAAAATATTACTGGAGAATTTTTCTGAAGCATGAGGAAAAACTCAATGTCTAACAGACAGGATAAGATCATATGTGATAAGATCATATACAATAATTATAAACCACAATTTCTTTTTTTTTTTTCTTTTTTCTTTTTGGTCACATTCTACAGCAGAATATAAACCAAAATTTCAAAGAGTATTTAAAAACAAAAATACTTATTAAATATTAAGTGAAAAATTGGTGGATGTCATCTTATAAAATAAGATATATTTGTGTGTGTGCATGTGTGTGTGTGTGTCCATGGTATATATTTGTGGAAAAGTATGTATTAAAGTATTAATGATTCTCAAAATAGAGAGAATCACTACTTTAATATTTTTCTTAATTTTCTTTTTTGTTTACAAAGAAAGTGTATTTGTTAAAATCAACAAAAAGAATTACTTGTACAGATAATGAACGTTTCATGAATCCATATTTATACGTCAAGAAATCAATACTTTAAAATGTGGTATTTGAATACAGAATCATTCTAGCATTATAATTATTTTGAAGTTAATGATTTTGGACACTTTTTAATTGTTCCCTGTAGGTAGAAGCATGTATGCTAGAATCACTTAAAGGTATAACAGACAGAGTTTACCCATTTTTGTATATAATTATTTCCAGTATTCTAAGGTTTGATATAGCACATGATTTTTAATTTTACATGGAAAGATTTCTTGACCTTTTATATATAAATTGTCCTCTGAATATGATTTTCTATGTATTTAAAAATACTAAGTTGAAGAAAACAAAATAATTGATCATTTTAAAACTTAAGGCCTGGCACAGTGGCTTATGCCTGTAATCCTAGCACTCTGGGAGGCCAAGGTGGGAGGATGACTTACAGTCAGGAGTTCTAGACCAACCTGAGCAAGAACAAGATCCCGATCTCCACCAAAAATAGAAAACTTAGCCGGGTGTGGTGGCATGCACCTGTAGTCCCAGATACCAAGGAGGCTGAGGCAGGAAGATCCCTTGAGCCCAGGAGTTTGAGATTGCAGTGAGCTAAGATGACACAACTGCACTCTAGCCAGGGTGACAGAGCCAGACTCTGTATCACAAAAAAAAAAAAAAAAAAAAAAAAAAACCGCACACACACAAAAAAGCCTCGAACCCCTGCCCCAAACCCCTTGAATTTCTAATTAATAAGCAAACAAAGGATCATGTTGCATTTTTACCTAATATGTATATTAGCCACACATTAATTTTACCTTGGCTTGTTTGAGGTTACATAGTTTGAAAAATTTTAAATACTGGAGATAAAATGATAGGAAGATGAACAATGACGTTATGTGTAACCAACAAATACACTTCAATTCTTAAACCTCTCATTTCTTTTTTTGTGAAATGTATATTGCAATTAATTAAAAATAATCCTAATCTTCTTCCCTAATGTTCTGCATTGGTTGTAGCAGTTGTCTTAGTCCAAATGCATTATGCTCTGCTCCTAAAATAATACAGGTTCAGATCACATCCTCAGCCCCAGAAAACTAGCATGTAGTTATACCTCCTATAAAACAATTGTTCTAGCTACACCAATAATGTAATTGTCATGGCAGCCACTAGAGGGAAGACTGGCAAAGTGCTGCAGCTGAGATACCCAGAGATATGAAGCCCTGGCTAATGAACCTGCTCTACAGAATTCAATAGTCTTAAACTGCTTAACTTAATCTTTTCCTTCAACATGAATATATCAGAACTTCTCTACTGCAGTTTGGAAGCTAGATATATGAAAAATGCTCTTGTAAAGGTTCCCAAACTTTAGTGTTCTGAAAATTATCATCTATGCCTAGGTTTCGGGTTTTTTTTTTTAACTATCTATAAATTTAAAACATGGCTTTTTAAAAAATTTCTTAAGTGGTTGTGAAAAGGAAAAGGCCATACTCAGAGGCTATGTCATGTATTATAATAATTGAGAAATACAGACAAATAGGATCAACCAATTAACCAAAATATTTCTTGAATATCATTTTTGTAAATGATGATTTGCATACATAACTTTATATAAAATCTTATAAAGTAGATATTACTTTTATGATTTATATGCAAACACTAAAGTCCCCATCATGCCTAAGCTTACACAGGTGCTGTAATGTTAAGTGATAATGTCTTTTGTTAAAGATGGTCCAGTCGGACTGGATTAAAGACCAGCAGAGTTGCACAGTTATGTAACAGATTCTCTTCTAAGTACATGTACCTAGTTAAACTGTAAAAGTATGTAAATTATCTCTTAGGAGAACATTTGGAATGTTCCTGTAGATTTTTCTAGCCTGGTAGAAGTCATTAATGACATATAAAGCATAAGAACTATTTATGAATTATTTAGAAGCTGATTTTTAGATTTTTTTTCTATCAAGATATTTTATCATAAAGGGCCAGAGCAGGGCTATAGCTGAACAGATTAACAAAATCCAGAGACATTTTGTTTATTATTTATTTAACTAATGCTTATAGGAAGTCAAGCATGTTCTTATGGAACGTGGGGGAAAGCACAGTAAGAAGGAGAAACTAGATGACTTGAGACAGCTGATTATTTATGAAACAAAAGTTGGGTTAAGGAGGAGAAGATAAATCCAAATAAACCAGAAGGATAGGACGCCTGAACAACTTTTGAGGTGGAGAGTAGCTGAAGTTACGCAATCTCATGAGAATAATAAGCAGCTTCTCCTTCCCCAGTGTGTGATTTTGAAGTGGGGGCGGTTGTGGATGGCTGCAAATTTTGTTTAAAAAAGTTTTTCAGTTTAGGAGATCATGAAGAAAGTGGCATTATTTGGTAATAAATCTATCTGGTATTGGTATTCAATTATTTATTGAACAAATATTTATGGAGCAAATTTCATGAGTGTACACTGATGAACTAAACACGCGTGTTCTCTTGAGGTCCAGAAGACAATGCAAAAAGAGAAATTCAGGAAGTACTGAAGAATATAGAGAACTTGAGTTTTATTCATCTATTTTAAACTTAGTTGTCATCTTTTAGATAACATCTTTAAAATTGCCCTTTAAGATTTAGGTTGGTTCAGGTACCCTCACCCAGGTCACTTGAATCCGGTGCTTTTCCTAGAAGTGTGCTATAACCCCCTGAGGGGTTTTGTTCTCTAGGTTTGAGGTTTCCTTTCCAAGCATATCTCATTCATCTGGCTGTTAAATTTTCTTAGTACGGAAGTGACCCAGACAAAAAACTCAACCTGATCCTTGAGATTTTTATTCTTTGAAATATTTACACGAGACATTTGCATGTGCAGCAGATTAACTGAAGTTTCATGAAGCTGGAAAGCATTTGCCAAGCAGTAACACAAACAATGTAAAAATGAAAATTAAACATACTTTGTCTTAAAAATCTGTGTACTATCCTAACTAAATTTCCCCACAGATTCTGCTTCCTGCCTTATTGCTATGTAATATCAATCTCTCTCGCTCACTCCTTCCTCTAATCCTATCCATTCTCTTTCCTTCCTTACTCCGAAATCCGATTCATCTTTATGAATATCTTATTTCTAGGTCTTGCCCTGGGTAGAGAGTGAGGGATGGTGGTGGTGCTGAGCTATGATGTTTTTTGTCTTCTACTTCTATTTTAAAGACCCTATTGTCCCTATAAATATAGCCAATGGAGATTTTTTTCTTTCTTTGAACTCATGACATATTTTTTGCAGTACCACTCTTGACATTTAATATTGGATATTCAATAAAAAGAGAGAGCCATTTTTTAGCTCTGTTGTGGGTTTGTATATTGGTCAGAGTCTGAGTAAGAAACAAATGGTACCTTCTTAAGGGGTTGATTGATCCAGAACTCTTCAATTCTTTTTTTATTTTTTATTTTTTTTGAAACAGAGTGTCATTTTGTCACCTGGATAGAGTGCAGTGGCGTCATCACAGCTCACTGCAACCTCAAAGTCCTGAACTCAAGTGATCCTCCTGCTTCAGCCTCCCGAGTGGCTGGGACTACAGGTGTGTGCCACCAGGGGCCTGGCTAATTTTTTCTAGTTTTGGTAGAGACAGGGTCTCACTCTTACTCAAGCTAGTCTCGAACTCATGACCTCAATTAATCCTCTCGCCTTAGCCTCCCAGAGTGCTAGGATTACAGGCATGAGCCACCACATCCAGCCTATAATTCTTTCTTATTTTACTTTGAGTGACATCAAAATTCTTGATAATGTCCTACAAGACCTGGTATGATCTTTTGTGATTGAGGCTACTTAAACTCTGGTTTTCTAGTTTTGAGAAAACACCAAGTTGTTTTGTTTTGTTTTGTTCTCATCCTTCTGGATGTTCATGAATGCTACTCCTTTTGTCTTAAATATTATCATCACACTTTTTAAAATTTTTTTATTTTGAAAACTATTTTCAACTGTGTTAAAATACATATAATATTTAGCATCCTAACCATTTTTAAGTGTATTGTTTAGTAGTGTTAACTACATTCAGGTTGCTATGCAATAGATCTCCAAAATTTATCTAGCAAAACCAAAATTCTATGTCCATCGAATAACTCCTCATTTACTCCTCATCCCGCCCCTGGAAACCACTCTTTTATTTTCTGTTTCTGTGAGTTTGGCTACTCTAGGTACTGCATATAAATGGAATCAGATAGTATTTGTCTTTTTGTGACTGGATTGTTTCATTAAGCGTAATGTCCTCAAGGTTCATCCATGTTGTAGTGTGTCAGAATTTTCTTCTTTGAAAATACATTTTATGGTATATACATTTTATGTATATACCATATTTTGTTTACTCATTCATCCATCCATGGATACTTGGGTTGCTTTCACCTTTTGGCCATTGTAAATAATGCTATTATGAACATGGGTGCACAAATATTTCTTTGAGACCCTGCTTACAATTGTTTAGGATATCTACCCAGAAGAGAAATTGCCGGATCACATGATAATTTTACTTTTAATTTTTTAAGGAATCACCATAATATTCTTTTTATAGTGTCTGTATCATTTTACATTCCCTTCAACAATAAACAGGGTTTCAATTTCTCCATACCCTTGACAACATACTATCATGCTTTTCATATGACTAGCTCTCTCTATACCAGCTCAATATCAACAATTTAGAAAAGTCTTCATTATAATGTAAGGATGTTCCCTACTCTGCCCAGTTGGTGTCTATCAGGGTGCCTCACTTGCTTTTTTTACATTTTTATAGCCTGTTTTTCCCTACAGACTACTAGCTCTATGAATGCATGAAGGTGAGAACTATATGTCTTTTTCTTTTATTGATAACATGGTAGGTTTTCTTTGGTTTTTTTTTTTTTTTTTTCGTTTTGTTTTGTTTTGTTTTGAGGCAAGGTCTTGCTCTGCCACTTGGGCTAGAGTGCAGTGATGTCATCATAGCTCACTGCAACCTCAAGCCCCTGGGCTCAAGTGATCCTCCAACCTCAGCCTCCCAAGTAGGTGAGACTATAGGTGTGAGCCATCATGTCTGGCCCCATGGTACTTCTTTAAATTCTTACTAATGAATGTTATTTATATACTATTCATAGTGCACACCTTTAGAGGTTCAACACAAAATAAAGGGTGTGATTTTTGGTAAATACTTAGTAATGAGCTTAGTATTTTATTACAATTCTGTAATCTGTGTAACATTGAAAAACATCGGTTTCATTTCTGCTTTATTGTTGAAGAAACTGAGCTTTTAAGTATCAAGGAACATGGGTAGTCAGTGACAAAACTGATATTGGGAACAATGCCTACATGACCCAGGTCAAATTGTTAGTATGTGTCCTTGAAGAACCTTGTCTGGTCATGCACTTTCTTCCTCTAAAGAGCTATCCTTGCTATAGTAAATTTACCATATAAATTTACTTTTTCCCCCAATAGGCATTTAAAGCACAGCATTGCTATAAAAAACTGTGTGTGTATGTGTGTGTGTGTGTGTGTGTGTGTGTGTAAAGCACAAATTTAAATTGTGTTTAGCTACTCCATGAATTTCTGGACCTAAATTCTACAATGCTTGCTGAACTGGTTAAGAAAAAAATCAATATTACAGAAATATATTGGTTAGGAAAAAAATAAATCTGATTTGGATTGATGAACATAACAAAACTAAAGGAACTAGATAAACAAATATGTTATTATTTGTACAACTTCACTTAAATTTAGAACTTTATCAATAAGCATTTACGTTTTCTATTCTATTAAAAAGAATTAACCTATAAAGTTAATTAGCATAGAACTATTAGCATAGAACTAATGATTTAATGTGTATTTTATAAAGAAGGAAAATTTTTTTTGTCTGATCATAGTGAACTGACCTATATGAAAATTATTTAACAGATTGAAATACAATATAGTTTGTATCTCATATTTTTACCAGTATTAAATAATACAACCACAATTTCAAGACTTATGCCTTATGATTTTCTTCTTTTAAACATTTAGGTAATTATAGTATTTATGTATTTATATGTATATGTACACATATATATATATTTACATATCATAATATTTCTGAGTGGTAAAATATAGCTGTCAAATATTATGTAGGGAAAATATATTTATAACTTATGTTAACAAGATATTTTTCTTCAACACACTTGGATAAATCTCTACGAGACTGTATAGTTCAAAATACACATATTCAAGTTTTTCATGAGAAAGCCTTTTATTTAGGGCATGTATTTAAATTACTCAGAACCAAGGCTAAATATATTCACATTTCTACCACATGTTATACCTATATCCATTCTATTTTTTTAAATGAGCATTTTTACATAACTCTTTACCATGAAAATGAGAACCATATACCTAAGAAAAGGGAATGGGCCTATGAGATCCCAAAATAGGATATAGGCCTGCAACAAAGCATTTGAAATATGTAACTCTCCAGAGATTTTACCATTTGAAGGCTGAGGTAATTACATGCAAATTGCACCACCACTGACATTTTTCACTTGAGTATTAACTTGTATAAAACTCAACTTTTTGTTATATGAAAGAAATAAACTTCTCTACCTTCTACTACTATACCAGCTTTCCAATACAGCTTTACTATTTCTATTAATGTTCAGTTCATATTGCATTTTTCTAAGGAAAGAAGTGTTTTTGAACACAATTTTTATTGACATATAATAAGAATGCAGAAAATTGCACAAATATTAAATATGTTGAATCATTCAGATTTTTGGTATGTGAAACTGCATATTTTATGCAGTTTTCTTAGAGCTATTGAATGCTTTTAAAATGTGAAAAAAAATAGTAGAAATGTTCTAAAAATGATATTGCAAAACAAGCTTATTAATCAGAAGAGCCACATTCCACATAACAAGAATAGCACATGTCCTTATTTCATTTGCTATAAGTAAGGAAATAATATTTTTACAGATCAGAAGGTAACCTCTGCTGTGTGGTTAGGAAAGTCGTAATCTCTGCCAGGTATGAGAATGAATGAAGCCTCTTAAAAATGTATAATTCTGAAAGGACTTTTTGAAGTTTTTGTTTAATATAATGTTGATAAAATAATAATACCACAGATAGTAATTACTGATGTTATTGTGAGCCAGGTATAGTTTAATGTCCTTGTCATATATTTACTCATTATGCAATGTAGCAACTCTATGACCCAATGTTGACATAATCTTGATTGTACTAGCTAGTACATGGACAATTCTAACTCTAATCAAATTCCAGAGGTATTCTATTTTACCCACAGTATTATACTGCCTCCTGGGACATTAAAAAGTTTAGGTCTACCTGACAACTAGAATTTTTGATATTATAATTAAAATCTTAAAAAATATACCAAAACTTTAGACTGTACTCCTAATATTTTGGTCATTTCTTCTTTTCATTCGTGTGTGTGTGTGTGTGTTTTTTTTGTGTGTGTGTGTGTAAAATATATAATCTTATACTTTTAGAGTCAACTGTGATTACTTTAGAGATTTTCTAATAAGTCATTTCATTCTGTAGATTGTAACCTGAGACGTAGAGTGGCAAATATTTCAAACTGAGTTAGTGGCAGGGTCAGGAGTAGAACTGTCTTTCTCATATCGGGTACAGCATCTTTTTGTATTATGTGGCTATTAAGCTATTGTAATTTCTATTATATTTATTTATATGAGATATAAAGTGTCAAGCAACACTTTGGATCCACGTGAAAAAGTTCCCTAAAAATATGGATAGCTGGATCAAATATAATTCTATTATTTTGGCAAAATATGGAATTCTAAATAAATTTAGCTGAATGTGTGTATCACACAGTAAATCATTATGCTGCTAAAACCATAACGAAGTTAGAATTTCTTTGTGATCCTTGAGTTATTTTCTTCTCAAAACCTTGTATTGAATGATATCTGTGACAAATATGAATTTTTTGTTTGTTTTCTAATTAGAACATCAGTTTCCTGATAAATATTATTCTGTTCTCTTAAATATTTTGCCTTGATCAACATTGTGAGGTGAATTCTATTTATCAGAAATTGGTTTTCTGATGTAATACTGCAAGATAAAATTCTTTCATTTTGACGTAAACTTAACTGATTTTATCAAACTGCAAGCAGTAATAACAAAGCAATAGCACATTAGAGACTGAAATTCCATTTAGCATATTTTAGGAATTAGTTACCTTAGGTTAACTTAAGTACTAGAAAGTTTAGACAGTGGATCATACAAAGTAAATAAATTAAAAACAAACTAAAACATGACAAGCTAAATTAGTGAACCCAATTTCAAAGGCCTAGATATAATTAAATAAAATCTGTAAATGTTACAGAATAGGAAAACTACTTTATATTAAAATGTAGTTTTTCCATTCTTTATATGCCTCACTTAGGACAGTGGCCTTTAATTCCATCCATATTGTTTCAAAAGGCATTAAAAGTCATCTTTCTTCATGGCTGAGTAGTATTTCATGGTATTACGTATACCACATTTTATTAATCCACTCATAAATTGATGGGCACTTCGGTTGATTACACATCTTTGCAATTGTGAATTGTGCTGCAATAAATATTCGAGTGCAAGTGTCTTTTTAATAAAATGACTTATTTTCCTTTGGGTAAATGCCCAGTAGTGGGATTGCTGGATCAAATTGTAGTTCTATTTTTAGTTCTTTCAAGAATCTCCATACTCTTTTCCATAGAGATTATACTAATTTGCAGTCCCACCAATAGTGTATAATTTTTCTTCTTTCTGCATCCACACCAGAATCTATTGTTTTTGGAATTTTTAATAAAAGCCATTTTAACTGGGGTAAGGAAAAATCTCATTTTGGTTTTAATTTGCATTTCCCTGATAATTAGTGATGTTGAGCATATTTCCATTTGGTTATGGCCATTTGTCTATCTTCTTTTGAAAAGCTTCTGTTCATGTTTTTTGCCCACTTTTTAATGAGTTGTTTGATGTTTTCTTGCTGATTTGCTTGAGTTCTTTGTAGATTCTGGTTATTAGACTTTTATTATATGTATAACTTGTGAATATTTTCCACCATTTTGTAGGTTTTCTATTTGCTCTGTTGATTAAAACCATCCACATACAGCTAACTGACTTGACAAAACAGAAAATAATATACTCTGGGGAAAAGAATCCTTATTCAATAAATGGTTCTGGGACAACTAGATAGCCACATGCAGAAGAATGAAACAGGATCCATATGTCTCACCACTCACAAAAATTAATTCAAGATGGATAAAAGACTTAAATGTTAAGGCATGAAACCATAAGAACTCTAGAAGAAAATGTTGGGAAAACTCTTTTAGGTATTGGTCTAGGAAAAGAATTTATGAAGAAGAGCCCAATGGCAATCACAGCAACAACAAAAATAAATAAATGGGACTTGATTAAATTAAAAGGCTTCTGCACAGCCAAGGAAATAATCACCAGAGCAAATAGGCAACCTTCTTCATCTCTTGCTCTCCAGTGAAAAATAGTGATCATTCTCACTTCACATCTTAATTGATTTTATCCAATTTGAAATAAAAAGTTTTTACTGGATGTTTTCCCCTCACTTATATGCTAAAATTCTTCAAACTTGTTGCTTTTATTTTGTTATCCTATTTATCACGAGTAATCTGACAGTTATCCCTGCTGAAACTCTACTCTCACTTCATACTTGCATTATTGCTATGGTTTAATGAAGAAATTTCAATAAGTTCCTCTCAAATTAATCTTGACTCCAGCTTTATGTTACGATTTTATATACATCTCTAGAATGAAGTGCGTTAGAAGAAGAGAAAAGATTGTACATCCAGTCATGCACAATTTTACAAAGGAGCTATGTTCTGAGAAATGTATCATGATGAGATTTTGTTCTGAGAATATCACAGAGAGTGTACTTATGCAAATCTCGTTGGAAGAGCCTACTACACACTTAGACTATATAAAATAGCCTATTGCTAGTAGGCTACAAACCTGCACGCCATGCTACTCTACTGAACACTACAGGCAGTTGCAACACAATGGTAAGTATTTGTGTATGTAAATATACCTACATATAAAAAAGATAATGCATTGGACTATGATATTGCGATGACTGTGAAGTCACTAGGCGACAGGAATTTTTCAGCTCCATTATCTAATGGAATTAATGTGGTACATCCAACCTGTCCTTGACTGAAATGTTGCCATGTGGTACATGACTGTACTTATATATGCACCTTCCAAGTTTCCTTACCTGGTATATTTTGTTCTTTCTTCATATAGAAACCCTGCCAATTATTCAAGTGCCTCTACAATACTTTTATCTTCCACTAAGACTTCCCTGGCTATGTAATCCTACATTGATAGCTTAATTCACTGAAATTTACAGCACTTAAATCTGTTTGCCATGTGGCCTTGTTATATAAGTAACTACATGACTTTTGTCTTATTTTAATACATTTTTATACCTGTGCCTTATCTTTAACTATAGTATAACCTCACGAAAGCATAATTGTGCCATCCAATTTGTTTATATGCCCCAAAGCATCCTAAATTATATGATCAGTACATATTTGATTACATGATAAAAGAAAGAAAGAAAAGAAGAAAGGAAAGGAAGAAAGAAAGGAAGGAAGGGGGAGAGAAGAATGAAGGGAGAAAAGGCGAGAGAAAGAGGGAAAAAGAAAGGAGTGGAAAGTGATAAGACCTGCTTGAGACTTTTGAAAAATAATCAGTCAGTATTCTGCCACTGATTGAAAGTCATTTAGCATTGATTTTGTGCAATATAATAAAGTTGATACAATAACTCAAGTATCTTTCTCAAAAAAGGAAAATGATAAACTAATATTGAAAAGCATTGGTGGTCACTGGGTCTAATAAATCACTGACATTTTTTCTTGGTAAATTATTTTATGTGTTTGTAAGACATGGCACATAAAAATGTTTAAAAAGGAAATAACTCATCTCAGGTTCTTGCGACACTACTATATCTTCCTACAGTTTTGACTATATCAGAATGCATTGTCAAATACTTAATAGTACTCATAGCTCTTGTAAAATAAATTGATTGTTTTGGTCTCCTCAAATAGTCCCCACCATGGTTAATCAGGAACAATTTGAAAACAGTATCCTCAGTTAGAATAAAATTATTGTTTATGTCATTATTTTTCAAATGATAAATTTTACTTTGTCATTTTAAAAATGGCCTAGATGAAAACAGCTTTATATTAAAGATTTTCTTTGACACAGACTGATGATGTCTTTTATATTGAATCAGTCTATTCATTTAACTTTCTCTATGTTCCTTTTAATTCTTGATATTTAGGAAAATGTTCTTCACTATATCACTCTCTTCTTACATATTACATTTGTTATTAAATAGTTTTTCCAGACTAAGCATACTCCCAAATTACTTTTGGCTGATTCACAACCCAAAGAGATAATAAAATGTTTTGTATATGTAGAGTGCACCTAGTCATACATATTTATGATATTATCTATTACACCATGTGCCAAAAATAAGTTTCTGTGAAAGTTTTAAACTGATTACTGATAAATACTCAAATAATATAATGTTTGATTGTTGAACATTCTTTTATTTATTCAATCTATGTCTATTATGTTATGTGTACTATTTTGGGTGCATAATATACAGATTTAAATAGATATAGAATTTTTCCACAAGAAATCTTCAGAGAAGTGGGGGATATAGACACACAATTTTCACTGAGAAGCTACATGTAATTGGCATGGGTGTATAGGGAAGGGAAGGACAAATTTACCCATTGAGGTCAGGGAAATCTACAAAAACATGACTCTTGACTTATGAATGAAAAGAAGGATGAAATTTCATTGAATGACCTCATAGCAAGAATATTATAAGATAGAATAACATGTGAAGAAATAGGAGTATGAAAGTGGTGACTTTTGGGTGATGGGAAGTGTGACATAACTGAAGTATAGGTGATTGGTGTGAAAGAGAAGGATAAGAAAGAGAACATTTGTATAGCTCAGATTCTTAAGCGTCCCGTGGATCAAGGCAAAAGTTTTATACTTGTTTTTTTTAATCAACGGGGGATGTGAGATAACATTTATGTTGTAAAAAATAATTGTAATATCAGTGGAGAAATTAGATTAGAAGTATAGAGATTAAAGTCATGGGAAAAATTAGGAGTTTTCCCATAGTTCAAGTGAGAAATAATGACAGCATGTCCTGATCTCAGGCCTTTATCCTCTTCTCTATTTCTCTTTTTTGTTTATAGTCACAACATGATCTCTCCTGATCTTGCAGCATTACATCACATGCATCCAGGCATTTATGCAGAACTTCAGACTCCTATATGTAATTGCTTCATCTATATTTCCTCATGATTATTAATGTACAGTAACCATCTCATACTTGTCAAAAACTGAACTCTGGTATTCTCTCCCCATAGGCTCGCTAAAATCTTCTCCAGATGTGATTTCCATTTCAGATGATGCTGAATCCTTCTCTGTTGAATAAAAACAAATAATTTAGAAGTATCCTTTTTCTCATATTTACATATCTTTTGGTACTTTATTCAAAATACATCCAGAATCTGATGACATCTCGCCTGCCACTGACACGAGCCTCTTCTGAGCAGCAATAACTTATGTTGATTACTTGAAGAGCTCCCTAATGGACAAAAGGCCTCCATCCTGGCCCCTCAATGTTGTATTCTCAATATAGTAGCCAGAGTGATTCATTAAAAATGTTAATTACATATACTCAAAATCATTCAAGGCTTTGCATTTCATACAGAGTAAAATTCAAAGTTCTGTAATGGCCTCCTGTGTCCTATATACTTATCCACCAAACTGTAAACTATCCTTGCTCATTCTGTTCCAAACACACTGATCTCTTTGTTCTTTTTTAAATGCTTCAAAGATTCTTTGGTCTTAAGGCTTTTGCAGAGCTCTTTCCAATGCCTAGAATGTTCTCCCATTAGATACTTTCATATTAACATTCTCACATCCTTCATATCCCCTGGCTCTGTTTTCTCAAGACCCGGTCATTTCACTGATGACTATCCTGACCACTAAATTTAGAAATGTAACTTTTTCCTCACTCACTTTTGATTATCCTTTCCAGTTTGTATTTTTCCCACACCACAAACCATCTCTTTTGTGCAACATACTTTACCTATTACTGTTAATGTTTTTATTCATTATCTTTCTAACTGCTAAAATATAAATTACAGGAGTCCAAAGATTTTTGTCTGCATAATTCACTGATACATCTAGAACACCTAGGAAGGACAGTGCCTGGTCCATAGTAGGTACTTGTTGTCTACTCTTTAAATAAATGAATGAATGACCTGCATTAATGTGATGGCAACTGTAATAGAGAGAAAGAAACAGATACAATAACTGTTTACTATGTTGATTTAGACCAGTGGGGAAATTATGGGTTTGGAATTTATGATATTAAATGTGTATCCTCATTCTCTCCTTTATTAACTCTGTGATTCTAGGTAACAATGGAAAGGAAATAGTGAAGTACATCAAAATAATTCAAATCATAGGAGGAAAACTAGGTGAGGATATCACAGAAGGCAAGGAGATCCTTTTAAAAAATTGCCATAACCAATAATGAGATGCCCTAAAAATAAATCAAGCAACAGTTAATTTTATTTGAAATCAGAGTATCATTGATGATATAACTATTTTCAATGGTGTGGTAGGGATTAAAAATCATTTTGTATTAGGATTCCCTAATGGATTACTCAGATAATTTTGAATTGAATACGTACATGGCCATGTAAGATTTAAAATAAAAAATTCTTGCATCTTACAACTTTTAATTTTCATTAGCAACCACATCTTACCATGCATTCTTGTTACTTAGGATTTGGGCCCAATTACTACATTTATTTCACATCAAAATTATCATAGTTTATGTAAAAGTTATTAACAATTTAATGTACATACTTAGAATAGAACAAAATAATTTGCAGAACACAGAGAGAATTCTAAATTCATGTAAAGTTTCTCTGCTCAATCTTATGTGCCTACTCGTCTTTAGTTTCATTAAATAGTTTCCAATGTACAATATTGGATAAAAATAATTGTTACTGGTTTTTAATAATATGATTTCCCCAAATTGCAGACAAGGCAATTGGTAAAACTCAGAGTTTAAAAAGTCTAGTCTGCCTTGAATAAATACAGTTTCCTTTTAAAATGAGGTTATCTCAGTTCCTTGTTTTATACATGTTTTCCCCCCTTGTATAATTCAATAGTGAGTTGTACATAAAATAGGATAACTCAATAATGATTTAATAGACAATCTGAAGGACAGAAATGAAAATTTAGGTAGTAAACAAGTATGTAATAATCTAATATCTAATGTTAAATATCTTAATATTTTTAAAAATAAATTTGTTGTAACATTCGAAAAGCTAGATTTTTAAAAACAAAATAGCATAAACATTTTGCTTAAAATCACATACTTTGTACTTTTTAAAGTGAATATTGACTAAAATATTTTGTCATTCATTAGTTTCTGGGCTTCCTGTGTCTTAAACTGTAATAAATATCTATAGTTCTCAGCTTAGAAGCAATATATGTGATTAATTTTAGTTTTTAAAGGCTTCATAAGGGGTTAAGACCTCAACATATGAATTTTGTGGGGACATAGTTCAACCCATGACACTTTCCATTAGTCAGTGAGCTTCATTAGGAGCTTCATTAGGAACACTAAGGCAATTTTTGGGTATGTTTATTTGTATGTTTTATTCTTATTTCTCTAAAGCGTTTCAGATGTCCGATAATATTTATCCAGTGTTATTGGAGTTTATTGTAAGCTTGTTGAAGAAACACAAAGTCTATTTTGCAAGCAAAAATTTGATCTTCATAACATCAAATTAATTAGAATTGTTTGGAGTTCTAGAATTAGTAATCATTTATGGCAATCACAAAACAACTCATTCTTTTTTCTTTTATTCATTTTAGTAGTTCAAGCAAATAGTAAGTATTCTTTTTACCCAGCCCCTGCCAACTGGAATATAGTATTTGTGATTTCCTTTGAATACCCACCAATGTAGAGTTACAGAAAACAAGTTCAGTGCCCATTTGTGTATAAGTATACTACAACTATTGACATATCTGCTGTGCATGATATTTCTTCTAATCTGTTTACCGTTCTACATGACTTTTGAACTAGGTTTCTATCTTAGACCTTAAATAACATCTCATTTTTCTTGATAGGGCTAGAGTTCTGCTTCAAACTCTAGTCCAGTTTGCTGAACATGGCTTTGGAAACTTTTTTCAGTTCAATGATCTCTATAGAATAAAACTACCTTCTCTATCGATTCAAATGCTGTGTTTAAAAATTTAAAAAGATGAATAATCTTTGGGAGAAGCTGAGAGATTTTTTCCCAAAACAACTTTTTTGGCAGGTGGTAAAATTAAGTGATTAACATTGAGTGACTCTTTTTTTCACCAAAAGGTGGAAAACTGAAGACAACTTCATCTTTTGGGTGGCAATATGAGTGGGAAGTGTTACACCTCTGGCTTGCTTCCCAATTAATTAGCCTCAAACACCTTATTTCTAACCCTAGATTTTATGTTTAAATGACCTAAGATATTTCACAGTCATTATTCTTAAAATCTTTTATTATTCTTACTCAAAAGTCAATTAATATTTTTAATAAAAATTTTCAAAATGGAGAAATATAATTTAAAAATTTTCTGGCATACATTATATATATATAGTGTATGAATGATTTTCAGTTCACTGTTGGTAAGCAGGAAATGAACTAAACTTCTCTGTAAGGATTGTTTTTCCTGACATATTAAAAAAGTTTGCAAGAGAACTTGGTAAGGCAGTATAAAATCTATTAGATCTATTAATTGGGCGAGTCTATCTATAACTAACATGCCAAATGACTATGTTAAACAAATCTATGGAAAAATAGTGACTTAATGGAGAATGATTTTCCAGTGTAGAAATACACAAACCATCCCTACCTCCTTCCTCTGAGATTATATTCACATTTCAGTTTCAGTAACTTGAGATTTCTCATTGGAAATAAAAGGATACTGGATTCAGATGCCTACACTAAGTCAAGATAGCCATTGCCAATTATTATTCAGAAGTATGTTAGAAATATATTATAAAATTTTAAAGCTAGTATGCTCATATCATAGCAACTTGAAAAATGCTTTGGAAATATTTTTTTGAGAAATACATGTACAAAGCAACATATATTTGTATATAAAGGAGGTATAATGCTAATATTATATAATTTTATATTATAAACATGTACACAGACTCCTTTTATATGCATAAATCATAAACAGTTTATTGTTAAATATCAACAGCAAACAAGATAATTTATTGATTATGAAAAAAGTAAATAAGAGGTCTGAAAATTAAATCTACATTACCTAAACATTATTTTGAGGTATATTTTTATGGGATTAAAAAAGAAACAAAGTAGCTTCATTTTATACTTGTTAGTAAGACAATAATCTGCATTTTGATTAATAATGTAGTGCCACTTTGAATTCAATTGACTTAATATTATGTGGGGTCTCAACCTCTTTATGTTAGCCAGCATGCTGACAGGGCTTGGTACTGTCAATTAGTTTTGTTCAAGTATATGAACTTGTGATTAGAAGAGGCTAACTGTCAGCCAATGTTGTAATTAGATCTTCTAAAAATGAGAGATAAGAAGGAAGTTGCACCTGATAGTGCCAATGCATGCCTGTGATAATAATTTCTAAGTACAAATAAATAGACATAGGTATTTCAAACCTATACAACAGTTATTAAAAGTAGCAGGCCAGTCAAACAGAGTGCTTCATTGTTCCTAAATATTCAAGTCTGAATTGCTCCAAAAATGCTTTTGCCAAATTTTGGGGGAAAATTCTATCCCTTTTAGTATATACTAAAGTTGTTCCTCACATTTAAAATGCATCTGTTTATGTAAATGATTTTAATATAATATGCTTTTCCATCATGCTGTTTTACTTATATTAACACAATTTTTCAATCTTTTTTTTTTCCCATGACACATGTATTATATTTGGAATCTTATTCTTTCTTCATGCCATATTTATGAAGAAATTATAATTGACTCTGTACCTGCTGTTTCAGCAGGAAAAATTTAATTTGCCCCAAATTATTTTAATGATAATATCATTTAATCATTTTAAATTGTCATACCCATGACTATATATGTATGCATATATATAAAGATATATGAAGATACATATACATATGAAGATATATAGGAAGATATATATAGAAAGATATACATATATAAATATGTAGATAAATGAATAGGATAAAATTGTATGTGCCTTTCTAAGTTATATATTTAAAATATTCCTGTATACTCAGTTGATTTATATGAAAATTTAATTCTAAGATTTCAAAAAACACTTTTGATTAAATACCATTGAAGTTAACAATATCTAAATTGATTTTTCTTTCCTTAGATGTAAAATACCTCTTGTGTAACTGGAGAACTAACAGAAATATAATGATATTAATGAATCCACAAGGTCTAATTTATTGTATTTATTGTCCAGTACAAATAATGAATATTTTTAATGAGCATGAGTGGTAACAACTTGTGTCTTACTTGCAAGAGAAAATTGATTTTTAAAAAAGTCAGTGGATCATTTTTATAAAATTAGCTCATATAGAAATTTAAAATGATGAAACTTTAATATTTAATAGCAATTTAACAGTTATTTAATAACAATTTATATTTATTGTGCTTAGCTTAGTGCCAGCCAATTTGCAAAGTCTTTATGTATCTTATCTCATTTAGTCCCTGAAATTTATTTAATGCATACTACACAGATGACAAAAATGATTAGTTTAAGTGATTTTCCCAAATTTTATGACTAGCATAGACAAAATTGCATTTTAAAACCTGGAAAAACTGGGATTTGAAACTCAAAACTTTAAGCTTGTATTTTTTTCATGACTATACGTTACTGTGTCTAGTTTATTTCACCCATTTTACAGGTGAGAAAGTGGAAAATAAATGCTTTGGAAAAAAATGATGCTGCTAGTTAACTGTGTAAGAGTGATATTCAAAATTTTATAACCTTTTCAGCACTGTATTCCCCCAAAAGATAAACTTTCTTTTTACAAAGAGCCAATACAGTCCCATGGGTGCATGCAAACCAAATAATGCCATTTAGTAATTGTTTATCCTGGGTTAAAGCATAAGAAATTGTGTTCAGAGTCCTTTTTCTGTTTTTCCTCTCTGACTTTCAAGGTTCATTATTTCATAAAATCTTTAATATTTGTACAAACTCTTGAAAGGATTTGTAAAAGAAATGTTATATCATCAATATTTTGAAGTCAAGTAAGGTCCAGTATATTTTATACATTTCTGATACATTTCATCACAATAAACAGCTTATTGATTACAAGTTATATTAACAATAACACCAATTGAATACACGTGCGCCCTTGCTAAATAATTTTTATTCAATCCTTTAAAAATATCTCTCATGTAAAGAGTTTTATCCAAATTTTACAGTATTAGTAAATGAAATAAAAATAATTCAAATAACTCGAACCCATATCTAGTAAGTATAAGTTTAGGTGTTAATATATATCTAGTGCTTTTTCATTTTAAAGCTCACATTCTTGCCTGCTGCACATGGTATATTGCTGTACTGTTACACTTCCTTAGGTCTGACACCAATAATTAATCCAAATATCGCCTTAAAATTATTATTCATAATATTTTAAATGTTGAATGAACATAGACTTTTATATAAAGTTAATAGGTCAGAAAGACGTTGTTGGGTCAAAATCTAAATCCACTCCTAAGTAGTGACATTATTTTGTCAAAGTTATTTACTGTCTCTGTACTTATTCTTGTATTTCCTATACTTAAATAACATTAGATTTTTTTTGCTATGTGGCCCAGAGCACACATTTAAGAAACTGCACTATTGTGTAATGACTAGTTAATAAGAAATGTTTGAAAAATGGCAATGATTATTATAATTATTTTAATTTTCTATTATATTAAATGTACATTTTTAGTACTACATCCAATATGCCATATTTAGAAGCAGATTAAAAAATGAGTGGGTAATTTGTCTCTAGTCCTTCTTTCAGTAGTTGCTTGGAGATGTTCCTTTTCAGATTTAAAACCTCAGTTTTCTTGAGAAGCATGTGGCCATTACCACAGCATTTTACCTGCTACTAAACATTGCATCAACACAACTTCTGTGGTACTTTTTCCTTTAAGGGCTTTGCTGTGGGTTAATCAGATAAATCAATCTGTGCTAATGTGTCAAGAAGCAATATCTAATTACATAAGAAATAATGCTAAAATGAGAGTTTCAAGTGTTGGGACATTCCGAGAACAGAAATATATTTATTCAGTAGCTTTTATATCATCAAAATAGGCCACAGAATATTATCTATGAATAGATAATCCTGACTTGAAGATAGATAGATAGATAGATAGATAGATAGATAGATAGATACAGATACACACACATGGATGTTCTCAGTATATAGACGTTATATAAATCAATGCCACTGGATGAAGTCACCCCTGGGGAGGTGTGTAGAGCAGGGAAAGAAAGGAGTCCGGTTCTGCTCTCTGGGACACACCAGTATTTAGAGATGGAGCATAAGAGTGGAAACAGGCAGAGTAAGAGAATAAAAGGCAGATAAAATAGAGGTAAAAGAAGAGAAAAGCAACTCATTTTTATAAGATACTATAAAGAGATACTAAAAAGTTTTCACATATTTTATTTGATAACACATAAACGTGCTGTTTTTAAAAGCTTAATGTGATTTTTTTTTATGACCTGCATGAGAAATTTAAGAAAAGCAAATTCAGGGTAAACATAGAGGATATAAATTTCCTAGATGAATTATTTTCAAAGACAGAAGAGCAATGGCAAAAAACAAGAGAAAAAAACTACAGATTATAAAAAAATAAAGAACTAACTATGGATAAGTAAATCTACATAGGGAAAAAAGAATCATTTTGATAATAATACTTACGTGTTTTCCAAGAGAGGATAACTGACTTTCCTGATAAGTACCATTTTGGTAATAGCCCAGCAATGGTGTGGGAGGACGATAGGCTTCCAATTGCAACTCTCATTATAAGAAAGAAAGAATAAATAAAAACTTGTAATAAATCTTGCCAGGTGTTCCCCCACAGCTGGACACCCCTGAAGCACTAAAGATGTATGTGCTCCACGCACAAAGAAGTCACTGTATATGTAATAATTCTTCATACTACTATAGATAAAGTATAGACATACCTTGTTTAATTACATTTCACTTTATTTGGTTCATAGATCTTGCATTTTTTACAAATTGGAGGTTTACGACAATGCTGAATTAAGCAAGTCTGTTGGCACCATTTTTTCCAACAGCGTGTGCTCACTCTTTGTGTCACATTTTGGTAATTCTTGAAATATTTCAAAATTTTTCATTATTATATCTGTTATGGTGATCTTTGATCACTGATGTTTGATGTTACTATTAATATTATGTTTTTTGGGGGGGTGCCACAAACCCTACCCATGTAAGATGGTGAACTTAATGGGTAAATGTTTGTGTTCTGACTTCTCCACTGACCCACCATTCTCCCATTTCCCTCCTTTTCCTCAGACCTCCCTATTCTCTGAGATACAACAATATTGAAATCAGGTCAATTAATAACTGGACAATGGCTTCTAAGTGTTCAAGAGAAAGGGGAAGAGTTACAATAAGAAAAAGAAAAAAGCTAGAAATGATTAAGTTTAGTGAGGGAGGCATTTTGAAAGCCATTGAAAGCATTTTGAAAGACAGGATAGGCATCTTGCACCAGTTAGCCAAATTGTGAATACAAAGGAAGAGCTCTTGAAGGAAATTAAAAGTGCTATTCCAGAGAAAACATAAAAAAAAATGATAAGAAAAAGCAAATAGCCTTATTGCTGATATGGAGAATGTTTTAGTGGTCTCGCTAAATCAAACAAGCCATAACAATCCCTTAAGCCAAAGCCTAACCCAGAGTAAATCCCTAAATCTCTTCAATGCATGGAAGGCGGAGCGAGGTGAGGAAGATGCAGAAGAAAAGTTGGAAGCTAGAAGAAGTTGGTTCATGAGGTTTAAGGAAACAAACCACCTTCGTAACATAAAAATACAAAGTGAGGCAGCAAGTGCTGATGTAGAAGTGGCAGCAAGTTATTCAGAAGTTTCAGCTGAAATCATTGATGAATGTGACTGCACTAAACAAGAGATTTTCAGTGTAGATGAAAGAGCCTTCTGTTGGAAGAAAAGACCATCTAGGACTTTCATAGCTAGAGAAGATAAGTCAAAGAAAGCCTGGTTTCAAAACTTCAAAGGACAAGCTGATTCTCTTGTCAGGGACAAATGCAACTGAAGTTGCATTAGTTGCATAATTTCAAGCCAATGCTCATTTGCCATTCTGAAGATCATAGGTCCCTTAAAAATTATGTTAAATTTACTTTGCCTATGCTCTATAAATGTAACAACAAAGGCTGGATGACAAAGCATTTGTTTACAGTATGGTTTACTGAATATTTTAAGCCCAATATTGAGAACTCCTGCTTTCAAAAAAAGATTCCTTTCAAATATTACTGCTCATTGACAATGCTTCCGGTGGCCCATGAGCTCTGATGGAGATGTACAAGGAGATAAATGTTGTTTTCTTGCCTGCTAACATAACATCCATTCAGCAGTCAACGGCTCAAGTAGTAATTTCAAATTTCCAATCTTATTATTTGAGAAATACGTTTCATAAGCTGTAGCTGCCATAGATAGTGACTCCTTTGATAGGTCTGGGCAAAATAAATTGGCAACTGTCTAGAAAAAAATTAACAATTCTAGATTCCATTAAGACCATTCATGATTCATGGGAAAAGTTCAAAACATCAACATTAGAAAGAGTTCAGAAGAAGGTGATTCCAGTCCTTATGAGTGACTTTGAGAGGTTCAAGACCACAGTGGAGGAAGTAACTGCAGATGTGATGGAAATAGCAAGAGAACTAGAATTAGAAATAGAGTCTGAAGATGTGACTAATTGCTGCAACCACATGATAAAACTTTAATAGATGAAGAGTTGCTTCTTATGGATGAGCAAAGAAAGTGGTTTCTTGAGATGGAATCTACTTCTAGTGAAGAGCCTGTGAACATTGTTGAAATGACTGTAAAGGATTTATAATAGTACATAAACTTAGTTGATAAGGCAGCAGCAATGTTTGAGAAAATTGACTTCAGTTTTGAAAGGTTAACTATGGGTAAAATGCTACCAAATAGCTTTGCACATGCTAATTTTTCATGAAAGAAAGAATCAAACAATGTGCAAATTTCACTGTTGTCTCATTTTAAGAAATTGCCACAGCCACCCAACTTTCAGCAACCAGCACCCTAATCAGTCAGCAGCCATCAACATCAAGGCAAGATCCTCCACAAGCTAAAGATTACAACTCACTGAAGGCTCACATGAACGTTAGAATTTTTTAGCAATAAAGTATTTGTTGATTAAGGTATATACATCATGTTTTTAGACATAATACTATCGCACACTTAATAAACTACTGTACAGTGCAAATACAAATTTTATATCCACTGGAAAACCAAAAAATTCATGTGATTCACTTCATCGTGGTATTTGCTTTATTGTGGTGGTGGGAAGTGAACTTACAATATCTCCGAGGTATGCTTGTATTTTCCATAAGCCTGTATAGAATATTTAGGGAGCATAAAACAATAATTTGCTTTCATTTCTCTTGTTATATTTATCAAAGTTAATGCCTTATATTCCCTTAAGTGATAAAATATTTTTAATAATCTTATATTGAGTTTCAGCTTTGAAAATATGCTTAAAATGTATTAAATAAAATCAAAGATATATTGTGCACATTAATATTTTATATTTATTTCACAGATATTTACATATTCATTATGGCAATTAAATTTAATCACATTCATTGTATGTTTCACTATTAGTTTTGAATATTTTAAAGTCGAGAAAACTAGGGCTCAGTAGACAGCAGAGACCATATTCTCCATGCTATCAGTTAGGTAATATTGTCAATTTAATCTATAAATAATTAATCTGTGATGTATCTATATTTCTATCTCTAATAATCTATTGATATGTAAACAGGTATAAATTTATAATAAGGATAATTTAGTTTTAAGTATTTTATTTATATATTTTTACTGAATAAGTAATATATCTATATTTTTTGAGATATAACAGGTAAAATGTAATACATTATAAAAGGTCTAGCTCTTACTCTTGTAGTTCTTATAGATAATACACATTAACAATTGTTCATTTTTTCATTGATATGTTAAGAATGTGCAAAGCAGTACATAGTACAAATATTTTTATATATTATATATTTGTTACTCTACATATTTATATTTATACACATGTATACAAACAGTGAGATAATGTATATTTTTTCTCCCTTTCTGTTTTACGCAATTATTAAAAAGATAACATACTATATACCTAAGTCTTACTGAGTGGCAGATGATTGAAATTATTTCTTTTTAATCTTACTTGTTTTGTTAAACTTGAAACAATATCTCATGACATGAATTTGTCATTATTTAATTAACTAGACTCTTATTGATGGTTATTTAGCTTATTTTCTCATAAAATTCAAAAAATGAATAAATTGAAGGTAGATAATTTCTCATAAGTGCAATATATTTGCAGGATAAATTTATAGAAGTGGAAATGCTAGATTGAAGGGCAGTTTGGTTATTAATTTTGTCCACATTATTCAAAATAATATGGGATTTTATGTGAAAATTTTAATTTTAAAAATTGGTTATGTCTAATTTGTTCTTGGTTGTACTAGTTGATATTTCAAAATACTGCTCTTGAAATTTTACTTTGGATTATAAGTTACTTGACATTGCAAGAAATATTTGCTTTGCCAATATTACAAGTATACTATAAAGATCATTTGAAATATTAGATACATATGCTTGAGGATTGCAAAGTGTTGTCCATAGACATATATATTTGAATTGTATTATTTAAAATAAGGTAAATAATAAAATTCAAAATAACTATTTGAAGTATATTCTCCAAAGTATTTTAAGTCCTTTTAAAAATTTCATCTTTTATCAGCCAAACCACATATTCTGAAGGGAAGGAAATATTAATAGCGTGTTTTCCAGTGACTTCTGAAATAGAACATTATAACAATATCTGTTCCTTATTTCAATATCTATAGTCACTTTATGAAGACCTACTGATAATAAAGTTGCTTATGATTTTTGTGCAAATAAAGTTATGTGGTTTAGCTTTTCTTTCAATAAGCCTGCAGCATATTGAAGAACTTTAATGTTACATCAAGGGCAAATAGCAAATATGAAGTGATAGTTCATCTTTGCAAAGAAATGTTTCTTTAGATGATGTCTTTGAAAGAATCAGAGGAAATTGCAATGGGAAAACATTCAGATAAATATCTAAGAGATCTGTTAAGTGGAATAACTATGTAACATACTTGTGATAATAATTTTGGAAAATTATTACTGAAAGCAAATATTCAGAGACTGCTTGATCAGGCTTATGTCTGTGAAATGTAGTTTGTTGAATTCTTCATTTTCCCCTAAGAAGGAAATGCGACTCAAGACTGTAAAAGACAAATCAACTATATGTCTCTAATTATAATAAATCACCAGTATTTGTTCTCTGTAATTTGCCTTTGCTTCCACTTTAATTTTTTTTGTTAAAAAATATCTTTATTGGTATAAAATGCTCCCACTGATACAGGCGGATGTTGTAGTAATCATAAAAAGGAAACTTTTTTTTTTTCAAATCCAAATAGTTTATTACTGTAAGAAATGTAAGTGGATTGAATTTACCAGTTAACAGACTGTAAGACTGGATTAAAAATAATCTAACCATATGCTGTTTTAAGAACATGACAACAAATATAAGGCCACAGAAAGATTGAAAGCTTGTTCCAGCTCTATGGGAGCCATATTATGATGGAAACAGGAAACAAGCCTGGTCCCAGCCCTCAAGGATCATGGTATGGTGAGGACCAGGCCTGGCCTCATGCTTCATGAGTCACAGTCTCATGGGAGAGTCATTATCACTATACCTGTTCCAGCACTCAGGGGTCACGGTTTGGCTAGAAGCACAGGAACCAGCTGTGGTCCCATTGCAGGGGTGTCTTTCACCATTCAAAGGAAAATTATTCCCTTCCTTGTAGTCCTGAAAACTGCAGCTGGGGGACAGGGGAGAGAAGACTAAGCAGAACTACAACCCTCAGGCCCACGTTCGGAAAGCCAGAGCCTTCCCTCAATAACGTACAATGCTGCCAACCTGCCAGAATGATGAGGAAAGCGGAAGGCAGGTGCCTATCTTGCAGCATTGAAGAGGGAAAAGAGGGTCAAATACAAAGACCACCAATCAGAACTAGCTGCCCAATGAA
Organism: Lepilemur ruficaudatus; assembly: GCA_963574885.1. Classification (NCBI taxonomy): domain Eukaryota; kingdom Metazoa; phylum Chordata; class Mammalia; order Primates; family Lepilemuridae; genus Lepilemur; species Lepilemur ruficaudatus. The sequence goes on from CAUYRT010005515.1 coordinate 32,011, forward strand.
AAGGCGGATCTTTTGTCGTCTGGACAACAGCGCGGTAGCTGGGAGTCACACGCAAGGCAGGTGCAAGGCAGGTTGGTGTGGGAGAGGGTGTGGCGCAGGCGCGCCAAGGGCTGGTCGGTAGAGCCAGGGGATGGAGGGGCGCGCTGGGCAGACGGCACTCGCTCAGTCGCGTGGTTGCAGCAGCCAAAAAAAGAAACATTTTAATTTTGTTATGGAACATACAATGTACTACAGTTAAATAGTAGAGAGAAATGTGAGTGAAAATACTGCAAGGAAACTTCATTGTTATTTTTTTAATTCTTATGTGGAAATAATTTCAAATTTACAGAAGAACTTAAGAACTCCTACTCACACTTCAGTCAGACTTACCCACTGTTAACATTTTCTCCCATATGAATGTTCTTTCTCCCTTTCCCCTTTATATACACACATTTATAAATTTACCACTTACTGTGCATACTAGGTTTTTTTGAATCATTTGACAGTAAGTTGCAGAGATAAAAGATTTTATTATTGAATTATATTTTTCATAGTTCAAACAGTATGTTATGTGGTGGTTGGCCCAATGTAAATATAAACAGTATAAACTGCAGACAATAGAAAGGTCTCCATTTGGGGGAAATTACTGTTAACGCCATGCATTCAGCCCCTGGCATTTTCTGCCATTGAGATGTGTCTGGGCTGTAGTTTTTGTTGTTGTTTCTCCTTTTGGTGATATTTTGAACAAATAGTAACTTAACCATGGGCTAAATACTTGAAAAAGGGTAGATTTGATTAACAGTGAATTAAAGGAAGTCTGATGCTGGATTTATTGCTGAAATTTGAGCAAATCACAATTAATTTGGTTTTAGGAATTAAAAAAAAAACCTGAAACTGTATTGAATAAAATAAATGGTATGCACAAGTATGAAAATAGAAATATAAAGTTTTAGAAACTTCGAATGATGCTTAGTATAGGGTTACACACAGGTGCTTTTATATATGTAAATATGTATACAAATTTACATAAGTATGCATATATGCACACACACACACATATATACACATACTTTTTTTTTGGAAATTAGGACTTGATTCTCTGTTAACTAAATATTCATACTTTCTACCCATTTTCATTTGGATTCCATACTATTTTCTTCTTAGCTTGAAATAGCTCTTTTTGTGACATATATATTAACTCTTAGCCATGAGTATTGAAATTTCCCTCTATCTACCATTTATCTAATGATTTAAGATACCTTTTACCAGGATTAACTTTACAGTCAGATGTTCACTTTTTGAAAGTTCTTATTTATAAATTTCTAGTTTTAAGAAGTTTTTCTCATTTGCTTATTTTTGTAGGTTTCTAGATTTTTTTTTTTTGAATTCTAGTTTTATTGATTACTACATACTAAGCCTCAGTCTCTATAAATGGGAAAATAACAGTATGTATCTGGCAAATACTCAAAAAAAGTTATCTACATGATTTCTGCTGCTATTACTCTAAGCCAGATCACTGTCTCTTTCCTTGATTATATCACAACTTTCTAATTGGTTTCCTTGCTACTCAACTTCCTCCTCTCTCTGAATTATAATGTAGAATCTAATAAAATGTCATAAGCATTTTCTAAAATACCACAACTGTACACCTCGGTAAATTCACTTCGAATCATTTAATTGTACACTTAAAAAAATTAAAAAGAATAATATGGTGAATCTTCTTGCTGCAATCCTAGGACATTCCCATCTGAGTGAGAGAGAAAAGTAGAAAAGTCACAGGCATCCATAGGCTACTTCCGAAAAATAGACCTGTTTTATAACTCAGTAGCAATATTGCATACCTGCCTAATAGAATTATGAGGATCCTCAAGGATGTTCCTGGAAGTCTGTGTGTATTGGCGCCTCTCTGACTTAAAATTCCGAAAAGCAGAATTAGGGGCTCATGCCAAACCTACTATTTCTTGGCATTCAGACCATACAAATTTGTTAATCAGGATTATTCCACCTGAAACATTTATATACTTCAAATAACATTCTAAAATATATGTGGTTTCTAGATTTTTTTATATGCTTTTACCATTTTAAGCCTTTAATCTCTGTAAAATATATTTTGAATATGACACAAGAGAGATACAATTTTTCCAAAAAGCTAGTTATTTTAGCACAATTAAAAATATACTATTTTCATTTTGTGATTTAAAAAATAGAGATATAAATTTAAAGATGAATCTGGGTCTAGTGTTTTATAAAATTATTTTAGGGGCTATGTGAGTTAAAGAGCACTCACATAGGCAAACCTCTTTAATTTGGCATAATATTTTCAAAATAGCAAAAAAACTTTCCTATATCAACATTAATATATTAATAACTATTCTTTGAAGTATTATGTTGAATTCATCACAATCTTTTATAAATTTGAACTTCCGTTTAGACAAATTTCTTTAAACCATTTTTCTCTCCTTTGTTTTTTACTGCATTTCAGTATATAGTTCTTAATATATTTAAATATATAGTCTTCTACTTAACATCAATGTTATTTTATCTAATTCCAAAATAAATTCTATAGGAATTACAAGTGAATTTATTAATAATATGTCTTCTCATGAAAGAATATGATATTTTACATTTATTCAAATATTGTTTTATAATTTTAAATTAAAATATTTTTCCTCAGTAAATTTATTCCCATTTTATGTTTTTATTAGAATTTTGAGTTGAATATTTTTCCATTTTCAATTGAGATACTTATTGCTAGAATAAAGTTTTGATTTTAAAGATTCTTTGTGCTTCTAATAATCCCATCAAATTGTCTTATTATCTCTAGTAGTAAAAGCTTTAAAAAATTTTTTTTGAAGTATATAATTAAATCATTTGCAAAGTTATCTTCTTTTCTAATATCTATACATATTTTTAAATTTAATTTTCTCACTATGTTAAACACTCTTTGTCATTAAATAATAATGATGAACCCAAACATACCTGAGCAGCAACATTTGGTCTGTGACACCATATTTTATGTCAATATCATAAAAGATCAAAAAAAACTGAGAAGTTCTTATGGATTATAGTGATGGATACATTATTTTGAATTAAATCAATGGATTACATACTATATAATAATATTGTATTAGCTTTCTTATATTTAATTTATTGACTTTGATAATCGTACTGTGGTTATGTAATAAAAGAATGTTTTTATAGTTAGGAAATTCAGGCTGAAATGAAGTGTTATGATGACTGTAACTTACTTTTAAATTCATCAGTCAATTATAAGTGTATAAATATAGAAAAAGTGATAAAGGAAATGTAGCAAAATGTTAACAATTGGTGAATCTAGATGAGCATTATTAAGTTCTTTTCAATCTTGCCATTTTTCTGTAAGTAGGAAATTGTTTTTAAGATAAAAAAGTAAAAATAATGATGAGAGCCAGGAATCTCTGTTTACTTTCTGATGTTAATTGAATTTGTTTAATGCTTTTACATTTAGTAAAATATTTGCAATAGGATTTTGTTAAATACAAAAGTTTTAAGAATATTTGCTGTATTTGATAAAGTCTTTCAACAACCTTCATTGAATAACTATTAACATTTTTTGGAATATGTTAATATACTTCCTGATATAAAGCCACCCTTGCATTCCTGAAATGACCCTAATTTGCAGTGTATTTTATATATACACAAGGAACAAGATGAAAATTTGAATAGATTAAATGCTTTAGAGTAATTTGAAAAGTAATTAAAAATGTCACATTAAATATTACATTAAGACTAAATGGGCTAAATGGGTTCACTGCTATTTTATCTTAAGTTTAAAAATTAGATTATTCTATGCTATTAAAACTATGTTTTGCAATTATAAAAGAGGATAATGCACTTCAATTCATTTTAAAAACTATATATAAGCAAGTAGTCAAATAAATAAATAAATCAGCAAGAAATATATAGTGAAGAAAGATGTCAAAATCTTTATGGATACAAGCATAATATCAAAAGATTCTGAGAGCCCAATCACCCTGTCTTCTGGCCTCTGTGAGTGGCCCAGGGCTTGTGCAAGTAGAGATCATGGCAGCAGTGAAAAAGGAGTTGGAATCAGGTGAACGGGCCAGGGACTGGGGTGACTATCTGGTTGGCTTCCATATGGTGCCCTACATATATTATACATAAATCTTGAAGCTGAATAGAAAATTTTATGATTTCTGGGAGTTTAACATCCTCATTTGGCAGATATGGAATGAAGTCCATGACATGATTTTCCAAAAGACCTCACCACAGTACCACAGTAGGTACTTGAGGATGTTCTGAGGTTTTCCTTGTTCATTTAAAAAAACAAAAAACAAAAAAACAAAATTTCTACTTGTTTACAAGTCCTGCTTGTTTATTTAATGGGAATAAAATATAGATGCTGAAGTTCTCTCATAATTTTTAAAATAACAAAAATTGTCCGTATCCATTCCTTTCATAGGAATTATCCAATAATTTTAAAAATAAGAAAAATTATCCTTCTCCATTTTTTTCATATTTTGGAGGAAGTGTTGGACTCTGGCACTGAAATTTGAAGATCTTTGCACTGACAGGCATATCTATGTTCTTGACCTGTTAGACTTTGTGGTAATAGACTCAGAGATGACAGTGACATTGATATGGAGAATCAATTTATAGAATCCATTAAAAGTGGAGATGTACTCTAGGTTTGTCTTTGGTGATCTTGCTTGAATGCAACCTGGGTGGATAGTTGGTTGCTGCATGTTCACTATGGTATACGGGAAAGCCACATGGCACTAGTCCAAAGAGCATGTTCTGCTTACAGTCTCTATAAATGACACTTCAGAGTTGGGCAAAGCAGTGTTATTCACATAGGTTACATAATATATGTGCTACCTGGAGAAGAAACCACACAGATCCTGCTTTCAATGTAGTGAAAAATCTATAACTTTTGTTTTCCAGGCCAATAGATCTAGCTTATGGTGTCAAATCACACGATATTTATTTTATCTTTATATTTGGATTTTCTCAAAATAACTTGTTTTTTGTATAGTATATAAATATAAAAAATAAAAGGAATAAGCAGTTATCTTGATAAAAATGTAGTTGATATTAAATCTTTTTTTGAAAATTCTTTAGTTTTTGTCTTGTTACTGTATTATAAGCAATAAAAATAGGGTTTATCAACTTTAATCAGTACATTTCTAAAATAGTCTCTATTCATATGTTTCCAAATATTTTATATTTAAAACTATATTTATCCCCTATGACTATTTTATTTCTGTTCCTCCCTCCTTTTTATCAAAAAAAAATGTATTGTGTAGTTTGATGCCATGTAATTCAGCTTGTAAGAGTTATTCATATTATTATGTATTTGCTGATCCCATGACCTTTCACCTTCTTAAATCATTTTGGTTTAGGAATGTGCCTGTATATAACATGGAATTGGGGTGTATTTTTAGTACTGATATTCTCCTTATTCCTTTCTAGGTCTGGCGGTTAATAAGAAATATTCCCATCTTTTCAAGATGGCATATCTTTGCATGCTTTGGGTCGAGATTTCTTCTCATGTTTTGAATCCATTTACCTCTATCTTTTAAATATTTCCTTATAATTCCTGGTCAACTACATAAGCTCTTTTGGTTTTCAGCACTTTTTTTTTTTTTTTTTTTTTTGGTGTACTCTTAAATCATCCCTCTCATTTCTAAAAAGAAAGTAAGCATGTTTTCACCATTTTGAGCCAAATACAGATTGTTGTCTCTTTCTCCAAGCATTTGAACTGTCTCTGAGAAAATCAAATTCACTGAACTTTTGTGTTTTCAACTATGAGGATATCAACTTTAAGCTGGAAGTACACTTGGAAAAAAATCTTTTGCTCACTAGACCTGTAGACAGAATGTCATGATTTTAAACTATTGCTTCTTTTGCTATGGATACAATTAAAGTCTTTCTTAATATGAATGGATTTATTTTACTGCAGGCAATTCTGCTCAGAGAAAATTGCTTTTTATGTTCCCAAACACTTTCATGATATTTAAAGGATGTTTAAGGATACTATTATATCCTTAAAATTGATACATTAAAATCAATTTGAGATTTTAGTCATGTGGGAAAGAGTCAGTAATTGTTAGAAGCTTGGGATCAATAGTAAATGCACTGGGAGGGGATAATAAAAATATTTAGCATTTAATGTGGCACTGGAATGAACTTTTCAAAATGAGAACTTGATTAATCAGAAAAGAAACTGATCGTAAATAACTGGTAGAGCTGTAATGGTGTGTACTAGCTGGTTATTGACTCTTTATTTGTAAATATTCATAATAATTCTGGGCTTAAGGAATGAAATGTTATAAAAAGAAACATTACCATTGTCTAAAAGCTATTGTTTTTAACAATTTTAAAACTGGCATTAATTCCCTATTTAGAATTTGGGACAAAGCCAAGATAATTTTAAGTAAAAAGTCATGCCAGAATTTAATGTCTTTTAATTAGGTTACATAGGCAAAATTTTTTTATAAAATCAAGCAAAATAGGAGAAAAACAGTGGCCACACAAAGAGAAAGTTACTGCTTTAAAAGTTATTCTATTCTGAGTTTATAGAACTATTTACTATTTACTTTAAGAATCAATCACAATTCCACTTTATATTGTAAAGTAAACTGTTTTGAAGAATTTAATAGGATTATGCTATTGATTCCATCTGTACAGTGCTAGCTGGTACTGCATACCTATGAACTATGGTCTATTATGTTACTGAGCACAAGAGAAAAGGGATTAGTTTATGAAAGAACAAGCAGATTTCATGGCTCCACACAATGTTCACATACCTGTTAACTCAATAGTCATTTTCTGTTAGTAAATGTCAACCAATAAAACAAAACAAAATGAAAAAGTAGTCTGTTTTAATCCTTGAAGCACTGACTAAGCCTATTTGAAAAACTCAGTTTGGGAACCTATTCAAAATCCAAACACTAAAAATTAAAGATTAAAGTTTCATTTGTTTGTTTTATTCACAGAGATGAAAATACTATTGAATCATTTATTTCCACTGCATGTTATCTCAGTAATTTCTGTAGTGTCTTCTAGAGAATCATTTAATCAGACCAGATACTAATGTTTAGCTATTGTGGCTGATTTTCCATCCAAGTCAGGAAAAAGAGTGACATTGTGGGGATGTGGGGATAGGAGAGAGAAGAAACTCCAAATGCCCTCTGCTTTTAATAGTTATCTGTATAGAAAAACAATTTACTGGATATACCTATATATTCTCTGGTGAAAAAGGAAAATTTCAAATTGTTCATGCCTAAAATTATTTTGTTTCTTAAGTGCTTCTTACTTGAATTCTCAACATCATGGATTTTCATCTTTATTTGTTTATTTTTTTTAGAGATAAAGTCTCTCTATGTTGCCCAGGCTGTCCTGGAATTCCTGGGCTCAAGGGCCCCTCCCACCTCAGCCTTCTTTCTGAGTAGCTGAAACTACAGATGCTTGCCACTGTCCTGGCTCTCATCTGCTTTATTTTTATTTCTTAGACATTGTCAGTAATGAGAAACTTATCTTAACAGAGAATTCAGTTAAAATGTATTTATTTGTAAATATACTTATATAGCATTGGGTAGGTTGCAAAGAACCTTTCATTGCTTTCTAAAGAAATTTTCATAATTTTTAATTAGGCATTATAGCTTGAAAATAATTTAGAAAAAATTAACAGTTACACAGGTAGTCACTGTTTCTCAAATTTATAATTGTTATTGTATTGTCCAAATGTCAACATTAACATTTATTGCCTCTTCTACAAAGCAGGTATTGCTTTTCTTCCTCCTCCATTTGAGGCCTTAACAATGCAGCTGCATTTCAGTTTCTCTGTCTCATGCATGGATGTCCATGGTCATAGGAAAAAACTGCTGAGATTTGAGTTCTTTATTTTTTAATTTTTAAAAACTTTTTAGACAGAGTCTCACTCTGTTACAACCTCAAACTCCTGGATTCAAGGGATCCTCCTGCCTCAGCCTCCTGAGTAGCTGGGACTACAGGTGCACACCACAACACTCAGCTAATTTTTCAATTTTTAGTAGAGACAGGGTCTCACTCTTGCTCAGGCTGGTCTCAAACTTCTGAGCTCAAGCGATCCTCCTTCCTCAGCCTCCTGGAGTGCTAGGATTAGAGGCGTAAGCCACCACGTCCTAAAATTGTCTTCTATCTTGGTTTGATAAAGAGCCATTAAGTTGCCCTAACTAGATTTTCTTAGTTAAATAATATGTTTGGTGAGGTAAGCTGAATAATTCTTTAATACTCCCTAATATGTTCACATCCTAATCCCATAAACCTATGAATTTTACCTTCTGTGGAAAAAGGAACTTTGGAGTTGTGATTATTGAATTAAGGATCTTGAGATGAGAAATTATGCTGGATTATCCAGGATGGCCCTAAGTGTAATCAAAAGTGTCCTTTTAAGAGAGAGGCATGGGGAAAATTGAATACAGAGGAAAAGGCAATATGATAGTGGAAGCAGAAATCCGAGTGATGCACTTTGAAGATGGAGGAAGGGTCCATAAGCCAAGGAATACAAGTGGCAACTAAAAGGTGAAAAGGACAAAGAAATGGCTTCTTCCCTAGAGCCTCCAGAAGAAAACAGCCCTGCTGACACCTTAATTTTACCCTCATAAAACTTGTTTTTGGACTTCTGATCTCCAGAATTTTAAGAAAATAAATTTGTGTTGTTGAAGCCACTGTTTTTTATTGTATTTTGTTTTGTGTTGTTTCTGGTAAGTTGTTACACCCACAATAGGAAATTAACAAATTTATTTTTTACTTGGTTGTTGCTCTGCATATTTACTTTTGATAATGCATAAACATAAAAGACTATATTTTGAAATCTGCCAACATTTATTAATTATACAATGGGAGTCAATGTGTCAGTACATTTCTACTGTAAAGTGGACATCTAGACCAAGTAAAAAGTGGAAGAAATTTTGGGGGATAAAATCTGTGGAAGGAGAATCTTCAAACCTGTGATGCAGGTTTGACACCTGTGAAAAGACAGGGATAAAAAGGAAACATCAGACAGGAAGAGCTCCAGTCTGATGCAGCTGTGAAAAAGCCTTATCCATTGACAACAGGGAGCTCCAGAGCAAGGACTGTCTGTTAAAGAAGTCCCAAGTTGGGCAGAGAGAACAATGACCTAGCACTTCCCCCAGCTCCGTCATTAGCTGGAACAGCCTAAGGAGACTGTGTTCTTGACTAGAATACTGTGATCGGTTCTAAAAGTGTTGTAACTATTGGCTATCAGCTGATTGCTGTCCTCATAGCATGTTTTCTCTTGCAGGAGTATCTGAGTGGTGCACCTACATAGCTGCCATAGTCAAGTCAACATTCAATAAAGTTCATTATTGCCTATCAAGTAGGAAAGTTTAGGTCTTGCAGGTTATGGAAAGTGAAGAGGTGAGCATAAATGTTCTTAGAGGATATACATATTTATTTAGGGTTATTGTCCAAGTCAAATAAAATAAAATTAGCAGTCACTCACTAATTAGTGAGCTGATGAGTGACTACTAATTTGAGTACTACTCAGATTGACTACTAGTCACTACTAATTAGTGAGTGACTACTACTTTGAGTCACAGCTATAGTTTCAGTAGCTATTAGATAAAACATAAACAATGGAAAACTATTCAGCCATAAAAAGAATGAAATCCTGTCATTCACAGAAACGTAGATGGGAATGGAGGTCACTGTCTTAAGTGAAATAAGCCAGGCACAGAAAGACAAATATCTCATGTTGTCATTTATATGTAGGAGCTAAAATATTTGATCACACAGAGGTAGAGAGTACAAAGATAGAACCAATAGAACTTATAATTGCTTATTTCATATTGATTGTAACTGTGTTTTAGTATTTTTCTACTTCACTAGCCAACAAGCTTCTTGGGAACCTAGATTGTTTTATTCTTCTTCTGTTTTCAGTAACATTATTCAGATAATAGTAGGCATTCAATAAATAAATCTTATATAAAAACAATGAATATTCTATCAAAATATTGAGAAAGTCTAAAACTTAATCCAGCAATAGTTATTTTTCCCAATGCTCTATCTTTCCTACCTTTATGTTTACTATTTCCTTTTGTTTAATAATATTGAACAAATATCTTTCATATTTTCTATTTTTCAAATCATTACATTTGCTATGTTAATTATTTGCCTTTAGAAGAAAAGTTTATTTATATTTTGGACATCTGTTTATAAATTTATTTTTATATTTATTTTGTAATTTATGTGGTGGCTAATTTTATGTGTCAACTTGACTGGGCTAAAGGGATACAACAGTTAGTAAAACATTATTTCTGGGTATGTCTGTGAGGGTGTCTCTGGAAGAGACTAGCATTCAAATTAGTAGACTGAGTGAAGAAGATTGGCCGAAAATGCATGAGCTTCATTCAATTTATTAAAAGTCTGAATAGAACAAAAAGACAGAGGAAAGGTAAATTCATCCTCTGGGCTTCATCTGAGATATCTATCTTTTCCTGCCCTTTGACATCAGCATTCCAGGGTTCTCAGCTTTCCAACTTAGACCTGCACTTATACCATTGGCCCAGATTCTCAGGCCTTCAGAAATCAAACTGAATTACATCAACTGGCTTTCCTGTTTTTCCAACTTACAAATCTCTCTATTGTGGGACTTCTTGAACTCCATAACCACCTGAGCCAATCCCTATATTACATCTCCATATATATCCTATTGATTCTGTTGTTTGGATAACCCTCAGTCATACGCATAGATTTAGACTGGTTGTCATTCATAGATATAGACATGTATAATAATCAGGACTTTGAAGGTAAAGGTGATCTTCTAACTAGAACTTGCCTGAAATGTTAGTTCTTTGTGACGTGTCCATTATGAACATTATCTGATTGTTTTATCATGGCTATTGCTGCCAACTACGAACTGTTCATCTTTATAGGATATGCTACATAGATTATTATAGTAGCCATAAAAATTTTATTTGTGTTTTTTAAATTTTTTTTATTTCAGTATATTACGGGGATACAAATATTTAGGTTATGTATGTTGCCTTTGCCCCACCAAAGTCAGAGCTTCAAGAGTGTCCATCCCCCAGATGGTGTGGATTGCACCCATTATGTGTGTATATACCCATCCTATTCTCTCCCCTCCTCTGCCTGACATCCGATGAATGTTATTACTATATGTGCACTTGTGTTGATCAGTTAATACCAATTTGATGGTGAGTACATGTGGTGCTTGTTTTTCCATTCTTGTGATACTTCACTTAGTAGAATGGGCTCCAGCTCTATCCAGGATAATACAAGAGGTGGTATATCACCATTGTTTTTTTGTAGCTGAATAGAACTCCATGGTATAAGTATACCACATTTTATTAATCCACTCAATGTATTGATGGACACTTGGGTTGTTCCCATATCTTTGCAATTGTGAATTGTGCTACTATAAACATTCTAGTATATATGTCTTTTTTATAGAATGTCTTTTGTTCCTTTGGGTAAATGCCCAGTAATGGGATTGCTGGATCAAATGGTAGTTCTACTTGTAGCTCTTTGAGGTATTTTCGTGTTGCTTTCCACAGAAGTTGTCCTAGTTTGCAGCAGTACCAGCAGTGTAGGAGTGTTCCTATCTCTCCCCATCCATGCCAATATTTATTGTTTTGGGACTTTTTGGTAAAGGCCATTCTCACTGGAGATAATTGCTATCTCATTGTCATTTTGATTTGCATTTCCCTGATGATTAGAGATGTCGAGCATTTTTTCATGTTTTTGGGCCATTGGGCAAGACAGCGGATGAGCAAAACCACCACCCAAAGTGTCTCTGCAAGAAAGATAGATTTTAGAAGAAAGGAAAAAAAAATAAATAGCCAGATAAACATAGATCAGATGAAGATTGGAAGGAAAGGTGCCTGAAACTACAGGAGACTCCATGGGAAGAAGTTGCAGAGGAGAACTGGAGGGGGAAAGGCCACCTGAGAGGCTTGGAGACCAGCAACAAGGGTGAGTGGAGCAATTAAATTTCCCCTCCCTTGCATCTCAGACTGATAGTGGGCTCCTGAGTGATTGGAGGGACCTGTCAACACCAGCCCAGAGACAGTTGCCCCGATGAGTGGTGAGCTTCTTTTGGATAGGGCACCAGGTTCCCAGCTCCCTCAGGGCACCTCCCACCCCACAGACCCAAGCCAATTGGGAGGCACTATATTGCTTCATTCTCCCTCTTCCCTTCCCTACCCCGGGGCTGCCAAGAGAGACAATTAGCCACCACCTGGAGGCATCTGCAGGGAAAGGGACCTTTCCTTTTGGGGCCCTATAACACACTGAGGGATACTCAGAAAATGAACTCACTTTATTTATGTTTTAAAGTGACATCTTGAATTTAACATTTGAAACTACTAATGTAATTATTTCCCTATAGAATTTTCATAAATAACTGAATCAATTTATTTTATGTTCTTAACTACAAAATAAAATGTAACTTTTAAAAAGTGACTAAGTACATTATTTTAACATTATCAGGGGAATGCAAAATACCTTAAAGTAACTTCTCCAGTGCATACTATTATTATTTAGGAAAATACATACATATTGTATTAATGTAATATAACAAGGCATAGTACAATTAACAGAAAAATAAATGAAATAATATTAATTGGTTGTGTTTGTTAGCCACAGCCAACAATTGATTCTCACTCCATGCCAGAAGGATTCAAGTAATTACTATTTAAGCTCAATGAAGATATTTACATACATTTTATTTCTCTTATTGGTGTTTTTGAAGTTCAAATTATAATTGTTTTGGTATAAGATGGCTGATTTTTATGTAACGCTCTGCTTTTCTTCAAATATTAGGTAAACATGATATTCTTTTAGCAAATGCAATATAAAAAATAATTTTTGCTTTAGAATCTGATTTGAAACAGTACTCAAAAGCCATCATTTAATATGCTGCCTTGTATATGTTTCCCTTATTGCAAGTTGAATTTAGTAAATTTGTTTACTAAAGTAAAAGGCATTTGCAAAATTTATAACAGAAACAGTAGCAGTGGATGTTCAACTGTATTGTATTATTAGCAGAGGTTTTGTTGAGCTCATGGCATCCTTTGATTAACTGCCATTGGAGGCATATTTTGCAATAGGCCTGTGCCATGGCTCTATGTCACCATTTTTCATGAAGTTACTGGTAGGCCTTTAGGGAGGGTAAGTGTATAAACATTCACTTAACAACAGATGTATGGACAAGCTGTGAAAGTAATGACTAATTGACTGCCATTCGGGATTTATTTGGAAATCTTTTGACTCCAGCTCCAACTCACGTAATGATGAATGACATCTCTTTCTCTAATAGAGGGAAACAGTAAGCTTGGGCCCAGAGCAGGCACTCTGAGATGTGACTAGAAGTCATAGTGTTTCAGTTAGTGAAAATGAAAAGAGACAAAGTATGCAAGGTATCTCACTTAACTTTTTTGATAGTGAAACTAATAAATTAGTTATATAAAACACAGTAATTGATTTCTTTGCATGCTTAAATGACCCAATTAAATTGAAGCAAATATGGCTGGATTCCAAACATTCTGATTCTATAAATGCTTATTATTGGTTATAGAAAGAAAGTATAGTTTCTGTTTTCTATAAGGGATAGTTTACACTTTATTCTTTTGGCTAAAGTGTAGAATAGCCAAATATACAAGTCTTCTTGTTAATTTTCATCGTATTAAAAAAGATTAAATTTTACTACAATTAGTTTTCTCAATATCCATACCTGTCTCATCAAAGAGCAATTTCTTCTCTGTTGTATTTGAATTTTCTCTGATCTGCAAAAACAAGGTGTGGAATAGTTGGAGAGGCGAGGAAAGGGTATTAAGCAAGCATTGATGGGGTTAGTGTTGAAATTTCTATTGTGCCTCAATGAATGAAATTCATTTTTAAAGTTTTTATTTACACTGCTTTTTTACATATAAAACTATCACAGGATTTTAAACTTTCAGTTTACATTTAAAATTATGAGGGTTCCATCTTACATAATTCAGGTAAAAATGCAGGTAATTGGGAAGAAAATGGATTTAACAAATGGTCTTGACACTGTAAGGCATTTGTAACACTTTCTTTTTATGGTCTTGCCCTTATCCATTACTCTAGAATTTATTTTGGATAAAAATGCATGAAGAATGTAATTTTCAAGTATCTGACTGCTTACGTATACATAACAGCTTCATGACTTGAGTGAAGCTCTGGTTCTGGAATATAAGTGGGTAGGCAAGAAGGATATTCTACTCTTCACCAGCTTAAATAAAGACTGTTAGTTCATAAGACACTCTCCACTTACTCCTTCTGTCAGATCAACCTAAAGACTTCAGTAGTATACTTCTCAATATTAACATTTCATAATGCCTACAAATTATCCTCATGCTACTTACGGCTTTAGGTATATCCTCTATTTGTTCCTCACCAACATCCCATGGGCCTACCTAGCCATATTTGGGCAAAAGTAAAGTTGGTGAGAATAGAGCATATATAATCATATATCTTAGCCTAATAGAACAATGGGGTTAAAGATGAAAGATTGTTATAAAATGTTATATGTACTGGCAAAGAAAAAAATAACAATATAAATTAGAGGAGAATGGAGATAGAAAGGGAAAATTAGAATGAGTTTATTGATTGCCTATAGCTAATAGTTAGGAGGCAAAAGATAGTTATGTTATAAACTGAACAAGAGAAGGCTTAGTAATGTAGAAGTGGATGGAAGGGAATTTTAAAAAGCATTAATTTTAAGAACTATTAAGAGCATGAAATCTTATCCTATTTATAAGCTAAGACATTAGCCTGCCCCAGTTTCACAGAAGCTGGCAGGAGACCGAAGACTCCAGCCTGAGAGACAACAGGCAGTATGATGGCACAGCAGGCAGGAGAAGCTCCTCGTCCTGTCACGTCCCTTCCCCAGGTCCCAGAGGAGTGATGCTGAAAAGGACACAAATGGATGCTACACATACAGCAGGTTCATATCATAGCTGAACAATAAAAGTTTAGGAAATGTCAGCTTAAAAATATTTGTTAAAATTTTTATTGATATGTAATATTTGTATATATTTATGGGGTACATGTGATATTTTGTTACTTGCTTAGACTGTGTAATGATCAAGTCAGACTTTTTAGAATATTCATCATCTCGAGAATTTATTATTTCTAGGTGTTGGGACCATTTTGAGTCCTCTCTTCTAGCTATTTTGAAATATACGTTGTTGTTAACTGTAGCCACTCTACTCTGCTGCCAAGCAGTTGAACTTACTCCTTCTAACTGTGTGTTTGTGCCCATTAACCATCTCTTCAACCGAGTCCCCCAACAGACACACTTCGCAGCATCTGGTAATTATCATTTTACTTTCTACCTCCAAGAAATTATTCTTTTTTTGTTGTTGTTTTTTAGCTCACACAGATGAGTGATAGCATGGTATTTTTCTTTCTCTGCCTGGTTTATTTCACTTAACATAATGACTTCCACTTCCATTCATGTTACTGTAAATAACAGGATTTCATTATTTTTTATGGCTGAATAATATTCCATTATGTATATATCACATTTTCTTTATCCATTCATTTGTTGATTTAAACTTAGTTTGATTCCATCTTATCTTTTCTATTGTGAATAGTGCTGCAATAAACATGGGGTTATTGGTATTTCTTTGATATGCCAATTTCTTTTCCTTTGGATAAATATCCAATAGCAGGATTGCTGGATTGTACAGTAGTTCTATTTTTAGTCTTTTGAGAAATCTCTACACTTTTTTCTATTAATATAATGGCAGTACTAATTTATGTTACCACCAACAGTGTGTAAGAGATCCCTTTTCTCTATAACCTCACCAGTATCTATTATTTTTTGTCTTTTTGATAATAGCCATTCTAGCTGTGGTAAGATGATATGTTATTATGGTTTCGATTTGCATTTCCCTGATAATTAGTGATATTGAACATTTTTTCATATATTTGTGGATCATGTATATGTCTTTTTTGAAAAATGTCCATTCATATCCTTTGCCCAATTTTTAATGAGGTTATTTAGTTATTTTTCCTGTTGAGTAATTTGAATTCCTTGTATATTCTAGATATTAGCCCCTTGTCAGATAAACAGTTTACAAATATTTTATTTTTCCCAATCAACAGGGTGCCTCTTCACTCTGTTAATTGTTTCCTTTGCTGTGCAGAATTTTACATAGAAGTGATGTTCCTTCTATACCTAGTTTTTTGAGAATTTTTATCATGAAGGAATGTTGAATTTTATCAAATGTGTTTTGTGCATATATGGAGATGATCATATAGTTTTTGTCCTTCATTCTGTTGCTGAGACATATCATGGTTATTGATTTGCATATGTTGAACTATCCTTGCATCCTTGGGATAAATCCCACTTGATCATGGTGTATTGGTGTATTGTTTCTTTTTGTTTTTTGTTTTTTTTGGGGGGGGGAGTGGGATGGTGGTTTGTGCTGTTGGATTCGGTTTGCTAGTTTTTTTTTTTTTTTTTTTTTAGGGTATTTGGATATAAATTCATCAGAGCTATTTTGCTTTCTGTTTCGTGTTTTGTGGGTTGTTCTATGGGTTTGTGTGAGTAACAGGGTAAGTCTGGCCTTCTAGAATAAGTTAGGGAGAATTCATTCCTCTTCAATTTTTTGGAATAATTTTAGGAAAGCTGGTGTTAGTTCTCCTTTATAAGTTTAGTAGAAGTTTGCAGTAAAGCTATCAGATTCTGGGCTTTCCTTTGATGGGACACTTTTTACTACTGATTCAATCTCACTACTTTTTATTAGTCTGTTTAGGTTTTCTATTTTTTCCTCATTTAATCTTGATAGATTTTACAAGCCCGGGAATTTATGCATTTCCTCTAGGTTTTCCAGTTTGTTAGCACATAATTAATTGTTCATAATATCTTTTTTTATAATCTTCTGTGTTTCTGTGGTATTAGTTGTGTTGCCTTCTTGATTTTGTTTATTTGGGTTTTCTTTCTTTTTTGTTTGGTCAGTCTCACTAGCAGTGCATCAACTTGGTTTATCTTTTCAAAAAACCAACATTTTGTTTTGTTAATCCATTGTATTTTTTAGTCTCTATTTCATTTAGTTCTGCTCTGATCTTTATTATTTCTTTCCATCTATTAATTTTTAATATTAATTTTGATTTTTAAACCTCAACATTTTAATCTTTTTGGTACAAAGCCTGCCCCAAATTTGACATGGACAGAGACATTATCCTTATTATCCTTGTCTGTCCTGTTTACATACAAATTTCATGAATATATAGTTCAAAATAATATATGATAGAAGATATGCAAAAATACCAGGGAGAATTGTCTCCCAACAATTAGGAAAAAAGTAACTAGAAAGAATTATAAAGAAAGAAAGAAAAGAATTATAAAGCTTACAAAATACCAAAACAAATATAAACAAAACAAAAAATATTAACAAAAATAGACTGCTATGTAAAAAATGCCAAATAAATACAACACAAAATAAAGTGATGGTAGATATGAGACCAAACATATAAATTATATAACTAAGTGTAAGTAGAATTATTATTCTTTTAAAGGACAAATATTTTTAGAATGGCTTGTAAAGAAAAATTGTTCTGTGTTTTTTATAAGGTATATACCTAAAAAAAAGACAATGAAATTAAGAATAGACATAAGTATACCAGACTAATAAAAGCCAAAGAGAAATAGGAAAAAAATCAGAAAATGTAAAATTCACATACAAAATCAACAAGAAAAAGATACTTCATAATATATTAAAATACAATTTCCATAATGAAGATATAACAGTCATAAATATCCATGCACCAATTAAGATAGTAGCCATCTTAAAAACAGACACTGATAGAATGACAAGATGCAGTTGACAAAAACTCAGTAAAAGTAGGTGATTTGAACATATCACTCTCGGCCTAAGACAAGTTAAATGGTTAAAATATTAATATAAATAAGAACTAATAGTACATGAATGATACAATCATTGAGATAAATTCTATGGATGTGTGTTCAGCTTTGTGTCTAGATAATAATATAACTTCTTTTCAAATGCACATGGAGGATTCAAAAGAAGTAGAGTAGGGATATAGTAGTATTTTACTTAGGAAAATTAGTTAAAATATTTGCATTAAAAGGAAATATCTAAGAACCAAATTATGACTTAACTTTGTAATGGATCTTTTGAAATTTTAGATTGTAATTTCACTTCAGAATATTATGGGAGTATACATGTTTTGGTTACGTAATTTGCTTTTGTAGAGATAATGAATCTTAATAAAGCACATTCTCCCTGTCAGGCGGCCTGTCAGGCAACATCCTAAGAATTGTTGTGAATACATTACAAAGTTCCTGAACTCTTCTACTCTTCTTTATGTAACTCTGTATCTATGTGCCATTTTTCTGTTTTAGACCTTCACATCCATTGACAGAACAATTGTAAATAGTTATGATTAAATTGCTAGTCTCATGGTACAATATTAAAACATACACACACAGAAAAAAATCACCCATGTTAATATCTGTTTTAATAAATTTTCTTCATTTATAATCAGTCCAACTGCACCACCCCACATTCCCCCTCAGTCCTTAGGTTGCTGAAGGGCTGAGTCATATATTTTCATAATTGTAAATAACTTCAGAAAAACTCAGGATGTGAGACATAAGATAAAGGAAAAGTACTAAGGTAAAGTGTTGGTTAAAAATGAAATAAATGGCAGCATAAATAAAAGAAAAAAAAAGCACTGTTGATAGTGCATAAAAGAGACAAATGAGAAGGTAATGAAAGTCGATCGCCAGTTCCTCTGGTTCCTGTGTATTGCCTTCTGTAATGTGTCTACATGTCCTTTTATGCTTTTGTGATTTTAATTTCATTTCTATGCAATATTGCTGAAGGGGAAGATATATCAGTATCAAAGAACTATTAGTATGCCTCTTTTGAATTATATTTTTTCATCAAACACTTTCTAAATAGGAACAAACTGAATGTTTAGACTATTCCAAAAGAAGTTTTAAGCAATTAACAGACTTGTACATGTGCAGACTTTCAAAATAAAGAACAAAGAATATTTTAATTAAATGAACATCCATTCAATTAGGATAATTTATAGGATAAGGAACTGGCAAGGCTAAAAGCAGGAAGACATTCAGAAACAAGACTATCTATATTCATAAAGATTTTATGTATTGGGGAGAGAAGAAAATAAGTGGCTACTTTACAACAATTTATAAATTATTAGAAAAAGATATAACCAATTGAAGCAGTTTAAATATCTAATTAGTTCTAATAAAATATTGAAATAAAATTTCAAATCAATATAACTTTAAGAAGTAACATATGCTAAGTTGACGGAAAATAGAAGAAAATACTGAATTCTACCTACTAGACCTCCAGGAAACATCAGTTAGGATAAAATAAGAATGAAACATATTTTTCCTCTTTCTCAATAGAAATTTAGCTTTAATTTTTCATTTTAAATAACTCAGAATAAGGATTCTGTTTATATAAGCCTGTGCATTTTATACTTTTATTGTTTCTCTATATTCATATATTTTATCCAATAGAAATATCAAAAATATGCAGTTTTTTAAAACAGAAAATTATATCATGTACATTTGAAATTTGATTGTGGAAGACACAGCTGTTTGGTGATCTAGTTTATATACATGTGCCATCCATTACCAGTAAGCTTGATTCAAATTGCCTGGCTTACCTTTCCCATTACTGCTCATGCCCTTTTGTGCTTATCCTGTATCCTTGGCTGAAGACTACTGACCTTCATTTGAAATATCACAGAGAAAAAAGGTCAATATACAGACAAATTGATTTTGTCATAGAAACATTTTCACTGTATTTCCATCTAGGTATATATGGCAAAAGACATATGCTTTGGGAAAGAAGATGGGTCATATGTGTGCAAAAATAAATTCTACATCTATGTGTAATGGATTATTTATATGCATGTAAGCCTACTTAGAAGTTTATTATGTGTTTTTCAGTCCTTTCCCATTGCATTCATGTTTTCTCATCCCTTTATATTTGTCTTATCAAAGGAAGATAATTGTGAAACACATATTCACAGAATGAAACCTGGACAGAAAATTTCAGTGATCATTAAGTTTGGTCACCTGATTTGTAGGAGTCTTAATTGTCCATATGATCCAATAATTTCCAGTGAACACTATAAAACTTCTTCTAACAAACCGTCAAGATCTTTGTGATTTATTCACATTTAGGCCAGCAGAGGTACTGACACAATATATATATATCTTATATTTCAGAATATTATGCGTTTTTTGTTCATTTATACTTCCATTGTTTTGTTTTGTTGTTTATTTCTTAGCTTCTTTTACTGCTAATTTATAAAGATGAGACCTCAGATAATTACCATTTTCTATACCACATTGGTAGTTATATGAAAGTGATGCATAATTTGGTGCAGTGTCATAAAAACAAAAGTAATTATCCAACGTATCTATTAGTATGACTCTTCCTTAGGAAAATGCATCGGATCGTATCAAGTGATTATGTTTCTTTCTCTCTAGCCAAATCTCTGCACCCCGCAAACAAGTACTTAATATCCAAGCACTCAATATGATGCAATAATTATTTAGATGATTATGTCTAAACCTTATCAAAGGTCATAAGATATGAATTTAATAACTATAATACACCTGGAAGAAAATTATTTTGTAGATTTTGCTCATGGATTATAATATTAATACCTCTATTTCAGAGATAACAAAGCAATGTAGATTTTTTATTTTTTAACTCATGTAGACCAACTGTTCTAGTTGGGGCAAAAATTACCTAAAATTATATATATCATCCTCTTATGAAATTTTCTAAAATATTTCATAATAGGTCATAAAAATTTCTGAATATATTAAAGATGTTTTGATCAGCACAGAGGTAGTACCAAAACATTCTGTAGTAATACCTATGGAAGAATAAACCTGATTATCTAAAGAAAGATGATTGCTGCATCCCTAAACTATTCTTTTTAGGAGAAAAGGATATTTTATGGTGGCAAACATCCTAAATTAGTACTCTTTTAAAGTGTGGCATCTTAGATTTCAAGATGAATGATTTCCCTGTAGTAAATCTAAACTAGGATGTAGTACTCTGTATTTTAAAAACATTTATGTAATACTAACAGAAACAGTTTTTGAACTGTGTTTCGTGAAGCATTATACATATTTTTTTCTTTGCAACTTTTTTTCAGTTTGGTAAAGTGTCTGGGTTGTCAATACTCAGACTTCCAATGCTCAGTGCTGTAAGATATAGCTGCCAGATTGTAGGTGGGGCCAAGATGGGTAATTGTTTATGTGGCCTCTGTACTATGACACAAAGTTACTTCTTCCTTCACTTAACACTGACATCAACATTTGGCATTCAAAGATGCATAAATATGTTAAGCAGTGCTTGGTCGTATCAAGGTCAAAATTCTGCCTCCATTAAGTCGTGTAGCACAGGTGACATATACTGGAATTCTCAAAAAATAATTTAAACATTTTGGCAGATTAAAAAATATATATATATATATATATTTTAAATGTCTGTCTTGTGAAGTACAGATTTTGAATCAAATCTCACTTATCTTTTATTTTACAGATCACAGGTTTATTTCTCTTTTCCCCTGGGCCATCATGTCTCAAAAGGACTTCTAATTTTATGTTCTCCACTAAAAACTACTCAAGTTTGAGTTAATATTTTGCCTGCTACACACAGATATCTAGATTTACCTTTTGCAGTCCTGTCAACATATGTTCATCATCATATATAATACTGTAGTATCTACTTAATAGTCATCCATATAGTAGTAGGACTCTTAATGCTTCTGAGCCTTTACTAATAAATAATATATATTTTAGTGTAAAATTTCATAAGAGGAGGGCTTCTGCCTCTTTCTTAAATATTTCTCCAAAAAATAAGAGAAAAACAAACAGAAATAAATTCTAGCTTGGACAACTCTAAAAATCCTCAGTAAGGGTGAGCCACATTATGTAAATAATAAGGCCTTTGAAATAAAGTGACGGTCAAACCAGGGGCAGTAAAAAACTGAAATTGGTCATCTGGCATTTCATATTACAGATACCAACTGTCCTTTAAATGTGGGTACATCTGAGGACAAAAGCAAAAATCAGCTGTTTAGAAGAATGGAATTGAATACATACCCTAGGTATAGGTCTTTCTGTGGATGATATTTGGTCCATAGACCCCAGACTAGCAAATGAGCCACATTTTGTGTAAGGAACACAATGAAACACCATCTTGGTGAGAAGATGAAGAATAAATTTTGAGTGATCCTCAGTTGATGATCTTTATCGGCCACATGTGTGTGTACACTCTGTACAACATAGAGCTTTATTGTTCAACGAGACACTTTCCTAGTAGCCTTGCATACTGCGCCTGGTCATTCACCCAAGTGAATCCCTTGCAAAATAGCCAGTACTGAAAGAACTCGCAACATTTTATCATTCTGAGATTTGTAACATTTCTTGTTAAAGTTTAGGACCTGTTTCGGGTCTGACGTGTGAAGGGTTTGAAAATCCTCACTCCTGTCCTTACAATAAGAAAAAAAGCTGAACAAACTGAAATCAACCACAGATTTCATCAGTGGAACAGATTGTCTAGGAGAGAATGCTGGGATGCACGAGGAAAATGATAGGAAGCACCAAAAGTGGGTAAGGAGAGGGTTCAGGGCAATTCACCCAGCCAGGGGCCAGCTAACAGCTGGGAGAAATTCCTGGATGCAGTGAAGCAATAGGAGAGAAGCTCCCCAGGCTCTACTCTCTAAGACAAGCTTACCATCTTCGCTACAAGAGAACCTTCCGACTCATGCAATTCTCAGTCCTAACATAGGGAGCTGCTAGGAGATTGAAATGAGACACTGTTCCCAAAAGGCAACTCATGCAGAATCCTACAGGTATCCAAGCATCCAAGTATAGAGTAGCTTGAGATGGGCATCATTCTGAGAGCCTAGATACCAAGGAATTGCAGGCACGCTTGCAGCCACTGCAGGTCTCTAAGGAGGGATAGAGGCATCAGGCACTCCCAAGTAACCCTGGAAAGGTCTCTGCTACCCCGTTATGGGCTGCAGGTGAGAAGGAAATGTGAACAGACAGCACTTTTCACAGATTCTCACCCACGCTGCCTGCCTGGCTTGGGCCCCAGCTTTCCCATCACAAGTCCAAGGTGCCATTTTGTGAATTTAACACAGGTGGTACCCCTTCCCTCAGGCTGAGGTTGGGCTTCGTATGGCTATAGCCACCACATGG
Source organism: Lepilemur ruficaudatus (assembly GCA_963574885.1). Classification (NCBI taxonomy): domain Eukaryota; kingdom Metazoa; phylum Chordata; class Mammalia; order Primates; family Lepilemuridae; genus Lepilemur; species Lepilemur ruficaudatus. Next base: position 55,283 of record CAUYRT010005515.1, read on the forward strand.
CTGGTAGTAGGCAGGGAAACCTGACTTTCCAGCATGCATCTTGGGATGGCGTCCACCATGCTGCAGCCAGATGCTGTCACTGATGATAGAGGGAAGTATGAGCAGCATGTGCATCCCACAGCTGTCTACCTCTGCTAATCTCATCAAAAAGGGTTTGATCCTCCCGTCTCAGGTTCACAGTGCATCTGTCCTCCTCCTGTCTGAGCAATTTTCTGGAGCAGGAGATCACCCCACCTCTCACTAACACAGCCAGCACCTGAACTTTAGGGAGGCTAGAGGGCAAGTTTGCGTTAGTGCTGCAAGTGACACCATCAATAAAGTGAAAAGATGACCTGTATTAGAAAAAGTATTTTCAAATTATGTATTTAATAAAACACTTGTATCCAGAATACATAAATAACATAACTCAACAATAAAAAGCCAAACAACTCAAAAAAAATAAGAAAAGGATCTGCACAATCATTTCTCTAAGGAAAATGTACAAGTGGCAAATAATACATGAAAAAATACTTAATATCACTAGTCATGAAGGAATTGCAAATCAAAACCAGAAGATGCCACTTTACACTCACTAGGATGGCTATAATAATAATAATCATAGAAAAAATAAATGTTGACAAGTGCTGGTGAAAATGTGAAGAAATTGAAAAACTTTTAAATTGCAGCTATTTTGGAAAGTAGTTCACCAAAATGGTAAGCATGGAGTTAAACTATGAGCCAGTAATTCTATTCCTAGGTGTATATCCAAGTAAAAAGGAAAACATATATCTAATGAAAAAGTCCTTCAGAAATATTCATAGCATCATTACTTATAATAGTCAAAACTAGAAACAAATATTCATTAACTGATGAATAAATAAACATAACGTGGTATATCCTACAATTGGATATTATTTGACAATAAAAAGGAGTGAAGTATTAATATATCCTACAAGGTAGATGACTTTGAAAATATCACACTAAATGAAAGTAGCTAGTCAAAAAATATGTTTTTTGTGATTATGATTGCAATTATTGTCCATTTGTAATAAAATATCTAGAATAGGCAAATCTGTAGAAATAGAAAGTAAACTATTGGTTGTCTATGGCTGAAGTATGGGTGTGGGAGGTGACTGCTAATGGAATGGAGTTTTTGGAGAGTGATAGAATGTTTTAAACTTGCATTGTGGTGATGGTTTTGCAACACTGTGAATATAATGACTATTATAGGTACACTTTTTGTTTGTGAATTTTATCATATGCAATTTTATAGCTCAGTAAAAATGTTAAAAAAAAATAATCAGCTACAGTAAATAATACCATATTTACCAAGACAGTGGATCTTGTCAACAAGGAAAGCAAGCTGACTGGTTTTATTCTCTTAACTCCTACAGTCTTCATTCAGTAATGAATTTATGATTTAGAAAGAGACTTAGAAATCATTTACTTTGCATTTATTTCCATTTTGCAATAAGCAAACTTAGGCCTAGAGAGGTCGGTAGCTGGCACAAATTATTACAGGCAATTTAATAATAAAGCCTAATCTACATTGTTGTGTAGATTAAATTTGATAAAAATATTTGTAGTCAATAAAATATAATATTTATAGAATATTAACATATATTAATCTATAAATATGCTACATATTGTGTTATATATAATGTTTAATATGCAAAACATAATGTTTTATAATTATTTATTAGGGTAAAGTAAGTCTAACTTGTTTAATATTCATTATTTATAAAGATGAACACAATAAATTATGAAATGTGAATTGATATAATTTCAATTTATATTCCTTTTATTGCTTACTGTTTGCCTCCTACCTCTACTCTGAACTTTTTATTAGTGTTTGTACAGTTTCTTGGTACTCATTTTGAAGACAGAGTATTATTTGATAATTTTAAACAACAATGCTAAAGGAAATACATTCTCTTTGGGCTTCAGTAATATAAAAATCAAAATCAATAGAGAATATATTAGTCTGGGATTGGTTCTCATGTGGATCAGGAGGCCAGCACAATGAATTAAGTCTCCTTTCCCTAATGGGTTTTGGTTTATATTATTTAAAGCATTAAAAAAGAATTAAATCTTGTCTAGAACATGAAAGGAATGGATCAATTTTTTCCCTCAAAGGAGTTTTCAAGTAACCCATATGACCTTTGCCTTTTTGATTGTTCAAAATCCTATGATATCTTACTGTGTCTCTTGAGTATTTTTTTTTCTTTCTTCTTTTTCAATATTTGTGTTAGGTGTTAGTTTTGCCTGGGGCAATAACCTAATGGAGGAGAAATGATGTTTTAAAGCACAAAAACCTAATATGCATTTTTAAATCTGATATTTCAAAGATTCTGTTTTGTTTTTTTTTTTTTTAAAAAAAGCAACAGATAACATTAAGGAGGAAATTTGGAGGACTGAAAATTACAAAATTAAAATTCTATAAATATTTCAAAGATTTTTTATATTCAGGTTTTTGTTTAACCATAATCACTTTCTGTATTTCCCTGAAAAAAACTTTTCCTCAGTTTGTTCTATTTACCTAAAAACATGTTTGGCCATTATTATAAACATAGGATAATACTCTTAATAATAGACATACTCTTGCTCATATCACTATTTTAGCACTTATAAAAGTACATTAATTCATTAACTCACTCATTTAGAGCATTCTCCATATTAAGAGAAAGGAATTTTCCAGTTGATAGAAACCTGGTCAAACTTACCTATTCTACTTTTGGAAAGACCATTAAGGAATTTACTTTCAGATTTTGTATACAATCATAATCAAAGAGGTAGTCCCAATTAGAATGGAATCTTCAATGTTATCTTTTTTTTCCCTGCATACCTGGCTTCAGAGTGAAGAGTTTTGAGATGATTAACTACTATTTGAGAAGTGAGAAGTCACATGCAGCTAATACACTTTTTTTTTATGCATAACAAAATGTAAGTTCTGATTTATTACTAAAAATTAAATATAAATGGTTTAAGTTAAGAGAAAGAAGTCATCACAATGGATTTTTAACACATACGTAATAGATTGTTTATAAGAAACAAATACCAAAACAAGTACATAGAACTGGAAACCAACAGAAAGAAAAAAAGATATACAAATGAATGCTAGCTAAAAATTTCAAGTATTTATATTGAATTTTCAATAACCCTAATAGTCTTAAGATTATAAACACATAAAGCTAATAAAATACACTGAAAATATATAAAACTATAATTGATAAAACCTGAGAGAGAATTTTTTACATATACTATTACAATGAAAAATATCAACTTATTTCTTCAAGCATACAAAAAAATTGGTAGATATGGATAATTTGAAAAACATAGTATGAAGCTTTGTTTAGGAAATATTTATATAAATAATTAGTGCCCCGAACCAGCAATTAGTGATATGTGCTCTCTTCAAGCACATGCGGAACATTTATAAGGACTGAACATGTTTTAGGCTATAAAATCAGTTGTTTTTTTTTTTTTCTCTTCCGAAAATTTTATTGGGGGGAAACTACAAAACATTTACAGTACAATGTTTACAGTCACAATTTGTAGTGAGCTGATTTCCCAAAATATATTACCACTCAAGTTGACTTATCTTGTTACATTCAAAAACCTACTCTGTC